>VWZE01019340.1:34072-76635 GCA_013396675.1 Eubucco bourcierii
CGACCATCCAGCCAATTCCTTATCCAGCAGTGCTCCACCCATCAAGTCCATGTTTTTCCAGTTTGGTGACCAGGATGTCATGTGGGACAGAGTCAAATGCCTTACTCAGGTCCAGGTAGATGACATCAGTTGCCCTTCCCTTGTCCACTGTCGCTGTGACTTCATCATAAAAGGCACTAAATTAGTCAGGCAAGATCTGCCCTTGATGAAGCCATGCTGGTTCCCACCAATCACCTCTGCTTTGTTTTCCATTTGCCTTAGCAGGACTTTCAGCAGGATCTGCTCCATGATCTTGCCAGGCACAGAGGTGAGGCTGACTGGTCTGTAGTTTCCAGGGTCATCCTTTTTTCCCTTCTTGAAGATGGGTGTTATGTTTGCCCTTCTCCAGTCAGCAGGAACTTCACTAGTCTGGTGAGAGGTGAGACTGACTGATCTGTAGTTAGGATGAGATATGCAAGCTTTAAGACCAGAAGGGTAAGATTAATACTATTTATCTCGGTCATGGTGATTTCTCAGACTATTTTGCATTATTTCTGTGTGATACCATAAGTATTCTAAAAGCAATTTCTAGATACCCTTCATCATTTCTTTATTACTGCAAACAGGATGCACTGTGAGTCAAATTTTGGCATCCTGTTTCTACCTGAACGTGAGATAGGGGAAAATTTTTGTAATACAACACACAAACGTTTAATTCATACGTGAATTTCATATGTTTAAATTTAAGGTTCCATGGAATGCACTCATACCACATATTCTTCTTCCCTTCTCCTCCTGACAAATTCCTCTTAAGTATTTCAAAATTTATATCTCACACCTATGAGCAGGAAATTATTTTGGCTGTTTCACAGCTGTTAAAAAATACCCTTTTGTCTTTGATAAGGAATATTATTTTCTTGTTGACTTCTACAAACCTGTTAATTCCTGTGGTTATATACTCTGTAGGGTCTTAACAGTAATCATTGTAATGTTCATACAGAGAACTCTCAAGTAATTTAGTTTCTGAACATACATTCCTTGACATTCTTGATAATAATGAAAAGTGCTCTCAGAAAACTTCCTCAAGTATTGGTTCTTGACTTTAAATAGTTCTCTAAGCCATTCTCACTGTGGAGAATGAAATACTCGGTGACTTTTAATATTGTGCACATGCTGCTTATTGGAGTGTATTAAGAAGAGCGTATCCAGCAGATCAAGGGAGGGTCTCCTCCCCCTCTGCCCTGGTGAGACCTCATCTTGAGTACTGCATTCAGGTTTGGGCTCCCCAGTTTAAGAGGGACAAGGAGTGGGTCCAGCAGAAAGCTACAAGGATGACTAGGGGACTGGAGTGCTGCCTGATGAGGAGAGGCTAAGGGACCCGGGGCTTTTTAGTATGGAGAAGAGAATACAGAGGGTATTTAATAAATGTTTATAAATATCTGAGGGCTGGGTGTCAGGAGGGAGGGGACAGGCTCTTCTCACTTGCTCCCTGTGATAGGACAAGGAGCAACGGATGTAAGTTGTAGCACAAGAGGTTCCACCTCAACACAAGGGGGAACTTCTTTACTGTAAGGGTCACAGAGCACTGGAACAGGCTCCTCAGAGAGCCTGTGGAGTCTCCTTCTCTGGCAACTTTCAAGGCCCATCTGGATGCATTCTTCTGACCTGAACTAGATTGTATGGTCCTGTTCTGGCAGGGGGGTTGGTCTCAAAGATCTTTTTGGGTGCCTTCCAACCCCTGACATCCTGTGATCCTGTGACACGACTAAAACCAATAAATTTATCAACCAATTTTGATCTCTTACATCAAAATTCGAATCTTGTCTCACTTTCTTGCTGTGATAGTTCAAGAGTTCCTGTTAAATAAAAATCCAGTACCTGAGAGAGAGCTCTTGTAATAACACATTACCTGACAAGTAGCTCCATTACTGAGAATATTAAATAATGTAGGAGTGTTTCTATTGTATTTCTACCTAGGTATCATTTTTGAGATCTACATTATAGCTCTGTAGTCAGGTTTATATACTTATATTCCAATTTCCATTATTTTTAAAGATGTTGATTGGATCAATAAACAATTAGCTCCTTCAGAAATGCTTGCACTGATCTAGGAAGGTGTCACAAGTTTTGACATAAAGTTGGATTCAATTTCTGTTTACAGACTTTGTGATTGAATACGAAGATGGGCTGCACGAACCAGGGGTATGGCATTACCAGACGGAAGTTCCTGGAACTCAGACAACAGTACAATTGAAGTTGTCTCCGTATGTCAACTACTCCTTTCGTGTGATAGCTGTCAATGAGATTGGCAGAAGTCAGCCAAGTGAACCATCTGAGCAGTACCTGACAAAATCTGCAAGTAAATAACTTTTCCTGCTCATCAGTGATTGATGTATACTGTAAACGGCATTGAATTTGCCTGGAATGGAAACAGCAGACATTTTTGTTCATGTGTAAATATTTTATTTTTAGACCCTGATGAAAATCCTTCTAATGTACAAGGGATAGGTTCAGAACCTGATAATTTGGTAATAACATGGGAGGTAAGTTTGTCTTTTCAAGGTTTCATTTATTTGATTTCAAGTCTGTGATTAGCATTTTTAATGAGAAATAATAATGTTCTAACTGAACATGCTATGAACACAATGCATTGCTTGCTTAAAACATTCTCAAGAAAGAGAAGTCAAGACATTTCTCCCATCTTCATTTTCAGGGAAAAACTATGTCTTCTAGGGAAAAAAAAAANCATTTTCAGGGAAAAGCTGTATGTCTTCTGGAAAAAAAAAAAAAAAGCATGATACTGTATTTCCCTTGAGTAATTTCTCAAGATAAGCTAATAATTTTATAATACAGGATGTTTTGCTGTCAATTTAGGAAAACTTAAATATGTAAATTGAGCTTTATCTCAAGTAGACTCTTCTTTTTAGATTGAATTAGATTGAATTTCAGATTGAATAATGTTCTAACTGAACATGCTATGAACACAATGCATTGCTTGCTTAAAACATTCTCAAGAAAGAGAAGTCAAGACATTTCTCCCATCTTCATTTTCAGGGAAAAACTATGTCTTCTAGGGAAAAAAAAAAAAAAAAAGCATGATGGTGTATTTCCCTTGAGTGATTTCTCAAGATAAACTAATAATTTCATAATGCAGGATGTTTTGCTGTCAATCTAGGAAAACTTAAATATGTAAATTGAACTTTATCTCAAGTAGACTCTTATTTTTAGATTGAATTTTAATGCTGCTCGTTATGCTACCCTCAATTTTTGTGATATAAAAAAAGATAATTGTGTACTCTTCCATAAAATAAAAATCTTATGGAAAAATTTATTCTGTCCCGCCCTTACCAGCATGATAGGAGCTCAAGGAATGCTCCCATCCCAGGCAAGAAACATTGTCTAGGGAGCACTGTGTCTATATGGTTGGTGTAAGTCCCGTTTTCCGTCTTCCAGTTCTTAAGAAATCTTTGAAAACAAAACAAGTCTGCAGAAACCACAGTGTATGGTTGCATAAGCATTAGTCAGGGTCACCATTCAATGTGATTTTTTCCTAATGAATGAAAAACAGCTGAACTGCCCCCCTGTAGAAGCTAAATTGCATAGCTCAGATATATAAGCAGTGCTTCCCTGTCACAGAATACAGTGGTACATTTTTAGCTAAACTCTAGAAAAGAATCAATATACTTACTTTGTGGCTTTGCATTTTTCAGATGCTTCAGAATATTGTAAAACTTTTTTTTTTCTTCTTCTTTTCTTTTCTTTTTTAGTCTTTGAAAGGTTTTCAGTCTAATGGACCAGGGCTTCAGTACAAAGTCAGCTGGCGTCAGAAAGATGTTGATGATGAATGGACATCTGTTATAGTTGCAAATGTATCTAAGTATATTGTGTCTGGTACACCAACTTTTGTTCCCTATGAAATAAAAGTGCAAGCTTTAAATGACCTTGGATATGCACCAGAGCCATCAGAGGTGATTGGACATTCAGGGGAAGACTGTAAGTTTTGTAGTTTGACTCAATTGTCCTAATTAAGAGCAACTAAATATGTAAACAAAATGGATGTTTAAAACACTGAAATATTGAATAAGGGGGGCAGTAGGATTTTATTAAAATGAAGCAATTTGGAAGATGATAAGGTTTCATAATACTCTGTAGTATTAATCTTGTGGTTAGCTTTTCGGCTGAGGTCAGCTTTAGGAACGTTTTGACTTATTCCACAAGTACAATGGAAAGACTCATTCTGAAAGGTATGTTGGTGTGGTTTCTGATTCTAACTAGGCACTTGTTGCATCCTTTCCACACAGTGCCAATGGTTGCTCCAGGCAATGTGCAGGTTCATGTTATTAACAGCACACTAGCAAAGGTGCATTGGGATACAGTTCCACTGAAAACTGTCCGAGGACACCTTCAAGGGTACAAAGTAAGTACAGTCAAAACAATTCTTTCTCTTATTTATTAAAACAGATCACTCTTCCTATGTGAGATGGTATCTGGATTGAAGTAACTGACATATGAGAGGGCTCTTGCTTTTCAGTGACCTCACAAGTTTTCCTGACGAGCAGCAGCATTCATACAGTTCATTTAAAGTTCAGTGATGTTCCAGTCCTGTAGCACTAGCCTCCTCTGACATTGTCCTTGAAGAAAAAAGGGATGTCTTTGCAATTCAGTTTGCACACATTGCACAAATTAAAGAAATTATAATAGTTTTACACATACTGTTCCAAAAGGATATTAAGAGGATGAGGAGAAATAGTTTATGTAGGAGTTTCTTCTAGGTCTAATGCTAAGATTACTGATCTTCTGACATAATATGATTAATCACATCTTTAATTCTAAATAACTGGCCACTTGCTAGCTTGTGCTGTTTTCTGTGTCTTCTTGGAGACCAGGAAAAAGCTTGATTTAAAAATTCAGTTTAAGGAGGTAGGAAATGGCAGAAGATTTGGAGTCTTCATGTGTTTGAAGGAAGCAGGCTTTGATGATAAGAGAGAAGACTGTGTTGGAGACAAAACATTGCAATTAAGAGAAAATGGGACTTTGTGGTTTGAAACTGGGAGAACTGATGTCCCTGGAGGAGAGGGAGAATCTGATGACAAAAATTGCTTCAGAGTTTGCACTATGAACCCACCAAAACAAACTCAAGTGAAAACTGCAGAAGCACAATGGATTTGTTGTGGAGGAAAGAGTAGATTTAGAGGATGTACCAACTTCCTGTGCAACAACAGAAGAAAATAGAAAATGATTACTTCTTTGTTCCCCTGCAAATGTACTAATAAATATGTCCTAACCAAATGGACTAGTTACACAGCCCAAACTACATTACTTCATAAGACAGACCAATTTAAATTCCTTCTGTTTAAATGATAGAAGGAAAAAGAAGTATCTGAAAAACGGAAAGAGTAAGGAATGTTTGCAGGAGAATAAACATACGTAAGTGTATTACAGCCAGTTACCATCTGAGGGTGAGTTTCTCATGTGGGTATCACTTACTCAGCACAAAACACCACCATCCAGAGAGACTTAAGCTAGTTCTGTGTGAGCTAGCATAATTATTTGTAATTAGTGTGGTGCTTTGCCCTAGAAAATAAACTCAGCTGAGAAACAGACCTTAGTAGGGTGTTAGATGTGTATCTGTTAGATGACAATCTCCACACTGTATGGTATTCCGTACACAAATGGACAACCAAAAGAAGACATCGTGGAAGGATTAGAGAGGTAGAATTTAGTGAAGTTGCCACTTAATGTTAATTGAGTTACTAACGCTTATAATCCAAATCTCAAAATTTCTGCTAAAGATTATTAATACAAAAATGCATAGTCACAAATGTCTGCCCATACATCACGGGTTACGTTCTTACTCTTCAAAGGCATTCCTGCATGTTTCCATGAAGATGTCTTGTTCCTTTGGTTGCATACTTTCCGGTTAGTCCCAGGATGGTTATTATTGTAAACATTTCTATGAATACAAGCTGAACTTTTAATGGATGCAGAGCGTGGTTTAAGAGTGTTAGTTACTGATACAGCTTACAAAGCATGTGACTATCTTTTTAAAGCACATCATCAAAATCCTACTGGCAAGCTCAAGCTTTCCTAACGAATAAAATAGCTTCAGGCACTAGCTCAATATGTAATGTTGCATTAGAGGCACATTGCTTGATAAAGAGAGGGATATTTCTTCAAAGACTCTTGTCATGAAGACAAATGTATGAACAGAGCAGGAACACATCTAACTAGCAGCAGTCTACAACACATCACTCACGTTTTGCTTTTGTATTAATCTAGCTATTACTTAATATACTGAGATACTAGAAAGCATTTAAAACCTAAGAAGAAGTTTCAAAAATAACTCTTCGCTGCTACTGCTGCCATTTTGTTCACTATTACTCCTAGGGATTTGTACTGATTTGAGTTTAAGCTCCCCAGGGGACTCAAAATATGTCTAACAGAAACCAATACAATAATAATAGAATGCCTTCCTCTCTCCCCCACTTTTGGAAAGAAAGGAATTAGATGTGGAGAGAGAAGGGGTAAAAACACCCAAAGAACAGTCTTACTTCGATTTGGAAGTTAAAAGAAAAATCTTTAACAATAAATAAAAGGTATTTAAGGTAGGGGAGTTACAAATAGGTATAGGGAAGGGAAAACAAGAAACGAAATATATATGCAACCAGATTGAGGACAATGAATGGAAGGGATGTCCACCATGTGGTACACAATGGCCATGTAGTAAGACAGGATCAGCAGGAAAAAAGGATGGTATCAAGCAGATAGGCAGGCCAGGAGAGAGAGAGAGAAACATGAAGTTCTCTGTTTATATAGGAGGTCCAGGCAAGAAGTGGAATTGGGCTAAACACTATACCTGGGGTCAAGCAGACCAGGGGTCAAGTTCAGACCACTCCCTGCACCCAGTAGGGTTAACCCTTTACAGGATTCAGTGTTTTTTCAGTACAGTATGTGGAAAATGTGATGCAGTCTCTTCCTTCTCATAGTCATATTCCTCTTCCAAGTCACTGCTTGATAAACCATCTTACTAAAGCTCTCTTAATTTCAACCTGGCTAGTGACAAGTGATGACCCAGCTATAATAATGGCCTTTGTGAAACGTTACTGGGTAGCAATTCTTGACATGTAATGAACTGTACCTTATGAGATTCAATACTAATATGAATAAAACTTCAAGCTTTTGTTAGCTTGTAAATGTCTTCCTACAGTAGTTGGTAGGATGAGAACTAGACCTTAATGTCTTTCTTGTACTAAGGGGCTTAAAATTGAACACAGTATTCAAGGTGAGGTCTCAGCAGCACCAAGTAGAGTCTTAACAGTTTCCTTTCTTGCATTCGTATTTGGTCTCTTCTGCCAGGCACCCCATGACAGAACAAGAGGACACAGCCTCAAACTGCACCAGGGCAGGTTTAAGCTGGACATTAGGAAGAAATTATCCACTGAAAGAGTGATTGCCCATTGGAATGGGCTGCCCAGGGAGGTGGTGCAGTCACCATCCCTGGAGGTGCTTAAGAGGAAGCTGGATGAAACAGTGCCATGGTTTAGTTAATTAGAAGACTTAGGTGATACAGTTGGACTTGATGATCCTAGAGGTCTTTTCCAACCTGTGATTATGTAAAATCTCAGCCTCCTTAATTGAAGAAATGGTTTGCAGTTGACATAATGGAACCAACATTTTTGCCCATTTACCTTGCTTTATCGGTTTTAGTGTGTGATCATACATACATGAAAATTATGCTATGAACAAAAAACGTTGTGTGTATTTGAAGGTGGCAATCCTAGAAGTCATGTAACTCTTTGTAGAGCCAACTGTTAATATCTTTCTAGAGGTAGTAGTAGAGATAATAGTAGAGAGACTGTGTAGTAAAGAGAGTACAGTCAAGGTTCTGACACTCATCTGTAGTTTTGTAGAAACTCAATCAGCAGAATGGACACCAAAATCAGCTTTGTGGTCTGATCTAATTGTCATGTAAATGAAGGAATACTCTTCCTGTCTTTTGTTTTCTTTGCCATTTAAAAATATCTGTTTGGCTTCCCCATTGCAGAGAAGTAACATGAGCAAGTGTGTGATGTAGCAAATCACGTGGGAACACGATACTGAGAGAATGAGTAGTATGAATGAGTCCAGCCTTTCAGATGGGACTTGCTAACTATCAGCATGCTAATGCAGTTCCAAACCAGAACTTTTTATCAAAATGGCCTTGAGACTAAGGGAGCTGGTGATGGCAGTCTTCACCCAGTTATGTAGACATTACTGTTTCTGGAGCAGGAATGCTGTGTCTCGCTTGAGCTTAACAAAATTGCTGTTACTCCTCTCTGTAATTCATGGATATTCATAGAAAATCTTAAGAGATTGTCAAATCAGAGCACCTAAATACTCACTGTAGATTTTCTTTTGTCTTTAGGTTTACTACTGGAAAGTACAGAGTCTGTCCAGAAGGAGTAGGCGGCACATAGAAAAAAAGATCTTGACTTTCAGGGGAAATAAGACATTTGGAATGTTGCCAGGGTTGGAGCCCTATAGTTCTTACAAGCTGAATGTTAGAGTTGTAAACGGTAAAGGAGAAGGACCAGCAAGCCCAGACAAAGTATTTAAGACCCCTGAAGGAGGTATGAAATCAGAAAGGCAGAGAATAAATTTAAGTGTGGTATATTCAGAAATAGAGCACGAAGAGTCGAGTTGCTGAATTTGCATCTCAGACATCATAAAATAATTATCTGTCTCAATATAGTAATTTTTTAAAGAATTAGTAATTAATGAGCTGTTTTAAGTTAATTGACTTTGTATTTACTTTATATTCTTCTTAAAAGTTCCTAGCTCACCCTCATTTCTGAGGATTACAAACCCAACATTGGACTCTCTGACTCTGGAGTGGGGTTCACCTGCTCATCCAAATGGTGTTTTGACATCATATATACTGAAGTTTCAGCCAAGTAAGTTAATTATGAATATATAACTTTAATTTATGCAATATGTCTACGATATAGCAATTTATTTAGTATAAAGAAATTGTGTTAAATTCATAATGTCCAAAAGATATGATTGTGTTGTAGATGGCAAATTTGAAAAAGAGTCAAGTCTTTTGACAATACAGATGACTCTGTTTGGAAAACTTCTCTTGCTCAAGAACAAGGTTAGCATTTTACCCTTCTTCAAGACGTGCTTCTCGAAATCATAGAATGGCCTACTTGGAAGGGAGCATAGAGATCATCTACTCCAATGTCCCTGCCATGGGCAGGTATGCCTCTCAACCTAGACGCGGCTGGTCAAGACCTCATCTAGCCTGGCCTTGAACACCTCCAGGGAGGAACCATCCACAACATCCCTGGGCAGCCTGTTCCAGAGATTCACCACCCTCGTACTGAAGAACTTCTTCCTAAGATCCAGTCTAAACCTACTCTCTCTCAGACTAAAACCATTCTCCCTTGTCCTGTTGTCCTGTTGTTACATACCCTTATGAAAAGTCCCTCTTCAGCCTTCCTGTAGGATCCTTACAGATACTGGAAGGCAGCTCTAAGGTCCCCTTGAAGTCTTTTCGAAACTGAACAACACTATCTATATAACACAATACCTCAGCCTGTCCTCAGAGCAAAAGTGTTCCATCCCTTACATCATCTTTGTGACCCTCCTCTGGATTTGCTCCAACTGCTCTTTGTCCTCGTTATGATGTGGACACCAAAACTGGATGCAGGTCTCGCAAGAGCAGAGTAAAAGGAAAGTAAAGAAATGAAGTCCTATGTATAATTGACAGCTAAGTTAGAAGCAAGATGCTACCACTTAAAAATCCTGTATTCTAACTGAGAGAAAATGTCATTAGAAATAGATCAAAATATATCAAATTATATTGTTGTCTGCTTCTTCAGTGTTCATGGTATTAAAATCCATGAATGTGCCACTTACTCAAACCTACAAATCACTTCCTTAGAACCCCCATACCACTACTTAACTTGCCCAGAAATTTGTCAGCAGTGACACTGGAAATTTAAGACTTTCACGTGCTTGGAACACATTAAGAAAGCTTGTTTTCTTCAAACTTCCATTGTGCCTTGATGCAAGTCACTTAGGTACTCATCCATCCCCACCTCCGTCCCTATCCCCCACTGCCCCCCCACCCCGAGCATACTGAGTTTATGAGAGAATTAGTTGAGAGTTTCAGATTTTTTTTCATGATCAATATTTCAAATGTGAGTGCACTCAGTTGCCTTGGATTCAGATATTTGCAGGAATGGAACTTGAACTTAAAAAGACACCTACACCTATAGGTGGTACCTATTTCCCTGCTGACTTTTGGCCCCTTGCACGGATCCTTTTTACACAAGGGTGACTTTGTTTTGAATCTGTGGATTATCATTCATATAACCTGAAATGAACAATGCAGCAAGCAAACCAAAGAAAGAAATACAAACTAAAAAGCCTGTTTCAACATAGTCATAATGTAGATAATTTTCTTAACTTTCTTTTTTTTTTTTTCTCTTGTAACAACAGTTAACAACACACATGAATTGGGTCCCTTGGTCGAGATAAGAATTCCTGCCAATGAGAGCAGCTTGATATTGAAAAATTTAAATTACAGCACACGGTATAAGTTTTACTTTAATGCACAAACCTCAGTTGGATCAGGAAGTCAGATTACTGAGGAAGCAATAACAATTATGGATGAAGGTAAGATGGGTATGTATAAAGAAAATCTGTTGAGTTTAAAAACCACTACAAATTTTATTTAAAATATTACTACTACTACCTTCCATTAAGGAAATAGCCCCCAGTTTGTTTGGGGGATTTTGTTGGGTTTTTTGTGGGGGTTGGGGTTTTCTTGTTGTTTTTTTTTCTGGAGCTTTCTTTAGTATACACTAACAAAAGATTTTAATTAGCTTTTAAGAAAAAAATGTGCATGAAGATTTTCTGTTGTAAAGGAACAGCTTTGTTATAAACTTGCAAGTTCTAAGACTGGCTTTTCTGGACTTCAGAGTTACATATAGCTTTGCAGTTTAAGTGATTTTTCCTCCGTTCACCTCTTCTGCTTCCTTGAGCTGTACTGGTCACAGAGAACAGTGGTGAAACGAGGCAGCTTTATGGCTAGAGGAAATTTGTTTCTCTTTTGAAGTATGCAACATCTTCTGTGTGGTCTAAACTGTTCTTTCACATTGCTGGCAAAACTAACTTGGAGAAAAACTGCAGAAATAAGTTTATCATAATCTATGCCCCCAAGTAACTGGTGATATTGTATAATATTTAGAAACTAAATATATTGTTCAATCCTGTCACTACTGCTTTTTATCTTTATAGCCATTCTACATCTCTGATTATAAGAAGTCTTTTGTTGAAAATGGTATTTTTTAAAAATATGAACACTTAATAAAATAAGAGTAATTTAAAGCAAAAGGCAGATTTGAGAAGGAAAGTATTTTACGATTTTTGCACATCTTAATATTAAAGGTGTGTCTTGATACCATCTTTCAATATATTTTTATGCTTGGTAAAATTATTGGAATTGACATACACAAGTTGCTATGCAATTTCTCTAATAGTGCATTAAAGCTGCACATGAGCTACATTAAAACAAATCATAAATCTTTAAAAGCATGAACAATAAAATTCTGTAAATGCATGCATATTGATTTTTGTCTTGTAATAGTCTGTCAGTGTTCAGCACATGTGGATTGTTTCTAATTTGTTTGAATTAATACATTTTATCTAGTCTGCATGCTTTTCTTGTTTATAATGAAATTACATATGTATGTTCCCTTTGGTGTTGTATCTAATTATCTAGTGTTCCTATTCTTGTTTTCCTCCATTAAAGCTGATATTCTCCATCCTGCTGTAGGTGCAGGTAAAGGTAAAACTGCATGATTTGTTAATGTGTGGATTTTGCAGTGTTACAAATGGGGAAATTGTAGTCAGTGGTAAGGACAGAAAATCTTGGACTACACATTAATACAAAGCATTAATCAGTACTAGGAGAGAACACTTTCATGTTTTCCTAGTTTGATTTACTTGGGTTTTGGTTTTTGTTGTTGTTGTTTTTTGGGGATTTTTTGGTAGGGTTTTTTTTGGAGGGGGGGGTTGGGGTTTTTTTGTTTGTTTGTTTCTTTGTTTTTGTTTAAAGGAATCCAGGATGCTTATGAATACCTTTCATCTGTTTGTTTTGCCACAGAGTTCCAGGGGAATTCACTGTCTTTGCTTCAGCAAAGTCTAATTATTTCTGAGCGTTTAGCAGATGTATGTCACTGTCATAAATATTCAGGATCCAGGTGCACTAGCACTGATTAGCTGGAGCATTAAAACTGGCAAAGAGATTTTTTTACTGTCTGTGCTATATGCTTTTTTTATTTAAAAAAAAAAAAAAGTAGATTTTTTTTTTAACCTCACTGCTTCTTAGTGCTACACATTTGGTCATATTTATTTCATTTTTAAGCCAGTTGTGCGCAGGAGACAGATGACTGACAATACATTCTGTGTACTTCTCAGTTTGTGTATCAGATTGAATACACAGACAAATGGCTTCCTGCTGTCTTAAGTTCACAGAGCTTTTGATTGAGTACTTGAGGATATTTCAGTGAGTGGAACCTATTGTCATCCTTATTCTTGAATTCAGTAATATTTAGTTCTTTATAATGCATTTCTTCCATCAAACAACATGTTCTTCACATTTTTGCACACATCTCTTTATTAATTTTGTTACCTTCACTGTCAGAAGCAAAGATTGTCCTGGGGCCATTTAGGTAGCTATAGGTCAGAATGGTGTCTCTATATATATGTCATTAACAATAGTCTGTGCTTCAGAATCTCAGACCATAAGCATTCCAAATCAAAATCTGTACATGGAATACCTAATGTTTTTTACATTTTCACTTGGAGAAGACAACATAAACTGGTTTGCACATGATGCACTTGATGATCAAGTGTTTTGAATAATAATAGGCATAAAAAAAGAACTTCATGCGGTTTGGTATAAATCAAACTATATGTATGTATGTATGCATGCATTTGTGCATATAACTTATGTATTTAGATATATATAAGTGTATGGTAGTATCAGCATTTCTAGTAATTGTATGGAGTTGTGGACTTACTTTAATGACAAGTCTTCCATACTGTTTTTTAGTCTAGTTGTAACTGAGAATTATAGAATCATAGGATTATTTTGGTTGGAAAAGACCTCTAAGATCATCAAGTCCAGCTGTCAGCCCAGCACCACCATGACCATTAAACTATGTCTCTAAGTGACATGTTTACACATTTTTTTGCATACCTCCAGGGATGATGACTCAACCACCTCCATGGGCAACCTATTCCAATGCATGACCACTCTTTCAGTAAAGAGAGATTTCCTGATGTCCAGTCTAAAGAAACTAGCACGGATAGAAACAATCAAACTGCCTTGTAGTCCTGGACATTGACATCAGAAATGTAAATTAAGTTCTCATAATTTATACCTGACTGTAGAAACTCATGCAAGGAAAACTGAATTCTCTGTGTGAAACAGAGGTCTAATTATAGCTGTATCACAGTCTGTGGCTAGCAGAAAGCGTCTTATTTGTAAGATCAGCTGGAGCAGTTTACATTTCAGAGCTGTCATCTCATATTCTCTGAAAACTAAGCAGATGTCTTCGTTTGATTCCATGCCGTTTATGGTTTCAAAGTTTCGCATATTCTTGCAGCATCTAACTCTTACAGTGGCAAAGAAAACTTTGGAACTGCAAACAGGGTGGAACTAAAGCCAGGACATCTGAGTTGCTGCAGGTCTGAATGTTCTCGATAGTTGCATATGTTACTGTAATTAACTATTTGACTACTGTTCAGGGACTATGAGAAAGGAAAAGGAGGTTTGTGTTACCAAGGTCAAGTGGCAGATTATTTGGTCTCGGGAGTGGGCAGGTTTAGAAAACATAAATATTCTGCCCACTCACAAAGAAGTGATACTCAGCAGTGAATTCTTACTACTCTATTCAGTCCAGGAGGGCCTATGTGTCTGTACAGTTCTTTCTGATGTAGAACCAAAGCCAAACCAAGAAGGTGAAATTCAGGTGTCCTCAACTTCTTTGTGACCTATCAAACTTTTTTCTTTTTTTTTTTTTTCTTTTTTTCTTTTTTTTTTTTTTTTTTTTTTTAAGGGCAGAAGTTATCAGGAAAACATAATTAGCCTTTCCTTTTCAATGAACACATTCATCTTGGAAGTTAAGACAATATGTCCCATATTGAACCAGCCTAAACTGCACTGAAATTTCTGTACCTGGTGTTTCATCCTGGCTGCCTGTCGCATAAACATAGAAACATAAAATCATAGAACGGTCTGGGTTGGAGGGGATCTCCAAAGGTCATGTAGTCCAACACCCTGCCAATAAGCAGGGGCATCCTCAACCAGATAAATTTGCCCACTGGACTGTTGAGCCTCATCTCAAATATCTCCAGAGATGGGGTCTCAACCAACTCCCTGGGCCACCTGTTTCAATGTTCCACTACCCTCATGGTAAAGAACTTGTTCCTAACATCCAGTATAAATCTACTTTTCTCTAGTTTAAAGTCATTTGAACTAAAGTCTAGCTCCTTGTCCTATCACTACAGGCCTATGTAAAGAGTCTTTTCCATCTTTATTGTAGGCTCTTTTCAGATGCACACAAAGTTCTGGAGTAATTCAAATCATCAAAACCTAGGCAAGATATGCAACTTGAAATGTATTTTGGTTCTCACAGTAAACCCATATGTAGAAGTGCAGAAGGAAATACTACTGTGGTAAATCTAAGGATCTTACGGT
Organism: Eubucco bourcierii; assembly: GCA_013396675.1. NCBI lineage: Eukaryota > Metazoa > Chordata > Aves > Piciformes > Ramphastidae > Eubucco > Eubucco bourcierii. Next base: position 48,807 of record VWZE01019340.1, read on the forward strand.
GTCTCACTATTTTTATTGTGGTTCCAAAATACATTCCTTGTCTTTTGCCACCTTTTTAGACACATGAACCCTTTATTGTCTTTTTATTACTTTAAAAAGAGTGAAAGTAACCAGTCTGCATACTGCTTCACTTGCCACTTTTTATGGTTTCCCCAGCTAAGTTTGTCTGATTATGAAGACTGAACTGCTGCTGAGTAAACATATCCAGTATATTCTTGACCAATAAGTAGAGAAGCAGGATTTTGACTTTTTTTTTTTTTGTTTGTTTTCCTGTAAGGTAAAGTAACTATTTTAGTTGAAAACACAAAATGTGACATCAAGGCTAAGTGAAATCCAATCGATAAAGGAATATTTTTTTTTTTCTGTAGTTTGACTAGAACTTAGACTCTCTGTTCAAGTGAGGATCAGTGTAAGGAGGAGCTTGCCTACCTGTAATATGGATGCCATGCTAAATAAATGCTTTTTTGACAAACAATGCCATTGCATCAAATAGCAGAAATGAAAATTACAATGTTTGATTTTTTTTTCACTTCTCTAAGAAACTGGACAGAGGGACAGAGGAGGTCCACATCATTCTCTCACAAGCCAACATGAGCAAATAATGAGACACATCATTTTACTAGATGGGCAACCTATCCTCTTGATGCTCCTTTTGGACTTGCACTATCTTCTTTTTTTAAATTTTTTTTAAAACCTTTTAATAATGGGATATTATGAATGACTTAAGTTTGATCAAATTCTGGCACTTCAAAGAAAAAATAATTCTATTTTTTCATAGCAACTTGTATTCTAAATGTGTCTGAAAACTGTATATGTAAAACATCATGTATTTTACCTTGCAGTAAATAAAGAGCATGCATCAATAATGCCATTTATGTGTTGACAAGTCATGACAGACATAACAGAGGTGTGAGAAAAATTGGAGAGTAAGAACCTGATTGCATGTAAAACCATTACAGTAGCCACTGGAAAGTGACTCAGGTCATCACTGGAGTCAAGTCTTTTCTATTCTTTTTCATTAGACTTTTAAAATAAGTGGCCTGTAGAGGAAGAAAATGAATATAAATTTGTCCATCAGTAGAACAGAAAGTGTTTCGTTGAACTAAACATGCATTATCGTGTGTATTGGTAAGCAAAGTGTAGGGAGTCAGTCCCACTTCACAAGCCTTTTTTTTCACTTTTCAATTTATCTTTTATTTAGTCAACCTATTTATTTCAAAGTGAGGTTTTGTAGTCAGCATGTAGCAGACACTAGTAATTGGCAGTCTTGAACTACAATGAAAATAAAGTTGTGAGATCACAGTTACCTTTAATTGAAACGTATGTTTCCTGTCAATGCAGTACAGTATCCTCTGTCTTTATATGGACTTTGCATCTCAAGTATTACTGACAGCAGTAGTTTTGTTTGTAATACCTAAGACTAAGCCTCCTGATTTGAAACTATTTTCTTTTTTCTGATGGAGTTTCTGATCTGTAGCTCTTCACTGTAGACTAGAAGTCATTCTCATCTGAGTTCATAGAAGACAGAATCATCACAATTTTCTTTGTTCCATACAAAATGCTGTTCTTTGAATCATATTCCCTGCCCACCATCTGTTTTTCTCCCTCTTTGAATCATTTAACATGTCTCCATGTTTTTTGCTAACAAGTTCAAGCTGCTTTTATTTTAAAGTTGCTTTTACGTTTCAAGTTGATTATGTTTGTTTTAAGTTGATATTTTTGTAATGCTCCTGTAGACTCCTCCATGATACATCTATGGGATTCTTTCAGTACAATCTGCTACACAGAACCACTGTTTTGTCCTCTTCAAAGTCTGCTGGAATCAATGACAATGCTTTGTGTGCTAGTCTAGGGAAAATTATGATTATTGCAGTGAAACTTGCCTGCAAATACCTTTTTACTTCATAGACACCACACAAAGTCCATGCCATGCTAAATGCTTATCACTGAAATGATTTCTTGCATTTGTCTTCTGCATATCTTGCACTACAGGGATGCTCTTGCAATAGCCTAAATAATCTTAGAAGTGACTAATGCCCTTCTCTCAGTGGCAGAAATGGAATTCACTCCTATTACATTAAGGCTTGAATTTCACGCTGTAAAACTTGTAGGTTAAAAAGCAGACAAAACCTTCCTGTGTGTCTTACAGGCTGTCAGATTCGGTTACTTTTTCTGTCACCTATTTTTGTGTATGGGTGTGGGATTTTTTTCCTTTGCATTGATTTTTCACTATACATATGCATGTAGCTAGTTGTCTATGATAAATTGTTACCAATTTTTTTTCTTCCATCCATCAACAATTTTCAAATGAGTGTTGGTTGCTTACCTGCCATTTATTCCTGCTAATTAGGGGAGAATTCTTACAGTTGAGTCACTTAGGGGATTATTTAATTTATTGTTCTGCTGAAATAAATCTTGAGAGAGAGAGAGTACCTATTCTGTTATTAGAATCCATTCATATCTCATGTCATGTCTTACTAAATTCTATTGAATCTGCAGTCCAACTGTAACTGTTACTTGGAGGAACTGTTTCCTGAAAGGCTGGAAGATTAGAAACAACTTACAAAAACCTTTACTAAAGAAAAAGCATTGAAATTAATTTGAAAAGAAGATTTTATTTTGAGCTTATGTCTCTTTCTCAACAATTGACAAATGCTTTCATACCATATATCACTGCAGGAATGAAACCATACTCAGACATGGAAGTGCCAACTAAAGTTTGCATTGCATCATAGCATGAATAAAATAGCTTAATGTACTGGAAGTAGCTGAATAAGAATTGTTCTGTATAAAATTTGGAACTTGTTAACTATCCATTCCCATCAGTTTTAGAGTGATGACTGTTAGTGTTGCTGCACAGCCATCATGCATGGTTACCAATCAAGAGAGCACAGTGGTCTGTTGCTGAAAACTACTACTCCCTGAGACAAAGCTTTCCACCCCTCCTTTTTACCAGCTGGCGCTTGCACACACTAAGGATTTCTGCCAACTGCCAATTACACATTTTGCATTTGTGAACGGTGCTGGGAAATATTTTGAAGAACTAAGAGGTTAATTATAGTTAGAGGTGTGCTGATTAAGAAGACAAGAGTCTGGGTAGATTTGAGACGATCTTTAAATGTTGTTACCACTTTGACTCTATACTTTCATCACCTTGGGATCCATCAACCCTTTTTTACCTTCTTATGTGTGTATTTGTGTTGTCAATATGGCACATATAACAGATTTAACTAAAACTTTCCAGGCCTGCTGGAAAACTATATCAAATGATAGTAAGGAAGAGGAATAATTGCAAAAATCGTTATTTTGAAAGTAAATGTATTACTGAACCAGTGTCTTGGTGCACTGTTAGATGTGACCAAATGCTGCATGTAGATAAATTTATACAAACAACTGCTGGTAAGAGTCAGATAAAAGTATATCCAATAAGCATAAATCAGCCAGCTGGAAGATTCAGAAACTAAGACACCAAGGAAATAGAAGTAATTTTCAAAGCAAACTTAATTGCTATATATATTCATACGAACAGAAAGACATACCCAAAATACCAAGTCTTTAAAGACAGCAGGCAACCTCTTTAATCAGACCAACAACTGGAAACTGGAGGTGAAAAAAGAACCACAAAACACAAAATAAGATGGAGCTTTTTGCAGGGGAGGTGATTATCAAATTTGTTTAGTGTTGCAGGAGGGAGAGTTTCTTTCATCCCAGAGTGCTCAGGCGTAAGGAGGAAGAAGTTAGGTGTAAGCCTGTGGCATCTGCATGCAAGAGTTTATTGTTCATAATTTCTTCTGTCTTGAACTTTCGTGACCAGTATCAGTCGTACAGTTTTGCTGCTTATCAGACATCTTTCATGGAAGTGCAAAATGCAGGAAAATGTGAGTTTGAGAAAATACAATTTAATAAAACAACAAAGTCACATTTGGAATACAAACCAGTTGTATTGGCACAGAACAAATGCTTAGATGTTGATTGTAACAAGCACCTGTTCCTATGTACAAATGAGGAAGGAAGTTTATATGTCCTGCCTGCAATATCAGATTCTCACCTGTCTACATTTAGAGCCTGCTATTCTTTCCTTTTGCTATCTTCAAGTGGCACAGAGAAGCAGAATCTATTCCTCTTGCATTACCATAGCGTATATAGTTACATCCTAGATGTCCCACAGACACCTCCGACTTCAGGATTTCTTAGGGGTTTTGTCGTTGGCCTAGAAACCTAAATGGCTGTTTTTAAATCTAGTATTTTCTGTTTGGTTTTGTTCTAGTTGTTTTAGCCAAGCACTGAATACATGAATTGTTATTTAAATACTATTTTCCTTGTTATTTTTTGTTGGTGAAGGAAATTACATATATAATATATAAGCACAACTTACCTACAGAGACATCAAATGTGGGAATAATTAATTAAATACAGATTATGAGTTGAATGACTACTGATGGAGTACAGAAGAAAAATGTATGGGGACAAAAAGTCTGATGTTGTGAAAATTTATACTAGTGAGAACACATTTTCAGAAAAATTGATGGAATTTGCATAATTTAGGTATATTTTAAAAATATTTGGGAACTGTAGTTTTATATATATGGTACTCATATTTTTTACTCTGTGCTAGGGGCTCATATAAAGATATATTTATTTATTTGACTATGCCAAAGTCAACCACTTTCTCTTTGAGTCTGATTTGGAACTTTTCCCAATCAGCCTTATGGAGAAAACCAGCTTGTTTTAAGGAGACAATAATATAAAATCCATTGCGGCACTCTTGACTTGAGAACACGCTTTTACCCGTTTTATTTTCTGGTGTAGATGAAACCACTGGAATTCTGCCGTGTGTCTATACTGGGACTAGGTTTTTACCTGTGATGCTTCATGTCCTTTGGGAAGTATTTTTTGATGCTGTTTATAACAAAATATGTTTTTAGCTGGACAGGAAAGTCAGTGGCAAACCAAGTGAGGCATTTGCATTAAAAAAATATTGCATGCTTTTGAGGAGCATCCTCACTGTACTATTACACTACTAGAACTATTAAAACCTATTTTTCATTAATATTAGGCAAACAAAAATACTGAAATGTTCACTTGTAACAAGTATAATTGGAGAACAAAGAATTAAGGCATGAGCAAAGAAGTGGCTCATTACAGGATGTGGAAGAGAGAAGCACTTCTTTTGATAGATGTGAGCATTATGCTTAAGTGTGGTAAGATCTTGAGTCTAATGAGTGTATCAGCAGTAAGACACCATACCTAAAATGAATAGCTTCTTGCATTCCAGTGATTTGTGTCTTCCACAACAGAGCATTTTGATACTGGCTTTCCGCTCTGGTATTTAATGTTGCAATATCTAAAGGTGCCACAAAGCCCTAACACTGACAAAGCCAACTTCAGCTTCTGTGAAAGGACAGGTGTCAGGACACACATGCTCCAGTTTGCTTTCAAATACATCTTTATCACATTTAATAAGTAAAACTAATTGAGTCCTGCATGAACTTAAGAGTGTGCATGTGTTATTTATTTAAAACATAAGGTTTTACTGTATTATTTAAATGTTACTCTTTGATGCAAAGTGGTTTTACTCTTTATTTTTTCTTCCCTACTATCTCTGGTGGTGAAGGATATTCAGAAATCCTTTTTGCAACCTCCCCAGTCATGTACACTGTCCGTCCAACATTCTATAAGGGTATTGTCTTCTGTTTTTTATCATTATCATTGCAATAGACAAAATCCCATTAAGGGAAGCATTTGCAGTCCATTCTGGCTTACAGGGAGGTGTATGCCACCTTTGTAACTCCATTCTCTCCTACCATTTCCCATTACCCTGACAATGTTCTTACTTTCCAGCTATTTACAGTTTACTTCTAGGTGAAAGAAAATAATGTTTTCCAGGATGTTGGCAATTAGATATTTTTAGGTGTTTGGCATTTTTGTGATACGAGGCATGCTCAGTAGCATACATAAGTTTTACTCTAGTTTCTTAGGGGTCTAGTTTCTTAGCTGCCTAGAATTCAGTTACCAAACATGCTGCTTTAGTCACCAATTTTCAGTAATGGAAACAATGCCAAATGTGCTATATTTTCCCTGTATATGGTCTCAATTAACGTAGTAACTTCTTTTTTTTAATGTATGAAGTCACAACTTTGTATTCTGCTTTGTTTTTCTATTGTGTATTCAGTGCGACCACTTTATCCAAGGATCAGAAATGTTACCACAGCTGCCGCTGAGACCTATGCCAATATCAGTTGGGAGTATGAGGGACCAGATCATGCGAACTTTTATGTTGAATATGGTGTAGCAGGCAGTAAGAAGTCATTTCATTAAATTTTGCTAAAGCATTCAGATGTACTTTCAGTGATTTTGTTTTTTTCAGTAAGTGTGGTCCTAAATTGACCCAGTATTAATGATAGCTCTTAAATGTCTTGAAGAATTATTTTCTAAATTTGATCAGTAAGATCAAATCATTTTCATTTTAATAAACATCAGTGTTGTAGTGGGTATTGGACACTTCAATAGAATATCAGCCTTTGTTCCTTTGTATTGGTTTATAAATTCTTCTGAATGCAAATTTCTACAACAGGTAGTTGTTTATTATGCAGCGATTATGTGTAAAAATATGATTACTTGCATTAAAATAGGATATAACAACTTTTTTAAATTATGCTCAATTCAGGGGAAAAAAAATAAAGCAAATCAAACCAACATTATGTATTAGATTAGAAAAAATAAATCAGCCAACTTCTGTACTTTTATTGGCATAAGCCCATGTTTTAATCTTTGATAATACCAGTAATAATTAAAACATAGTTAGCTAATAAAAGTAAGACACTTCATCTCAAATACTCAATCCTTGTACAGTTATGACTAAAGATGACCAATCAAAAAATTGGAGTATAAGTGTATTTTTCTGGCTATCAGTCAAAAATGCAGCTGAGACTGTACTTGAAAAAGATGTGAGAGAGATGAAGATTTCAAAGCAGAAGTCCTCAACTAAAGTAACTATTAACTTAATCTACAGAAATAGAATTTAATTAAATGATTAAACTACTCTAATTTATTTTATAATTGCAAGTTCAATAAGGCTTTAAAAAATATATAAAAATAGTGTTTCTTTACTACAATGGAACAAATGTTTAACAAACATTAAAAACATTTCATAGTCCATGTGCAATGTGTTCTTCAATATATTGCATGCAATATATTATTTAAAGTCACAATTTTATATAGTTTTATTATTTTTGTAAGGAATAGGTGTTGTTTGTTCAGCCAATCAAGACTTCAGTCAAGTAACTGTTTATAGCATTCTGTCTAGAAACTTTCAGTAATACAGAGAAAATTAAAATTCCAATATGTTGTTTTCCTAAAACTTTTGTAGGCAAAGAAGATTGGAAAAAAGAAATTGTAAATGGTTCTCGAAGCTTCTTTGTGTTAAAGGGTTTAACACCAGGAACAGCATATAAAGTCCGGGTTGGTGCTGAGGGCCTGTCTGGTTTTAGGAGTTCAGAGGATGTGTTTGAGACAGGTCCAGGTGAGGCTCACCGTACCAGTTCTGTATCATAGTCAGCATTGTGGTGGACCAAGTGCTGAAACATTGGATTGCTTCTAAATAAGAGATGTTGTAGCTAGTGTCTTTGCATGTTCTTTTTGTAGAGCAATGTTGAATAATGCCAGCACATTTATTATCTAGATTATGAATGTTTTAATTCTTTTAATTCACTCTGCTTGTGTGATGTTTATATTAGGGGCAAGATAGTCACTGCTCACACTCCGTCCATGTACTGTGCACTGAAGATGACCTATTTAATTTATTTGTAAATAATATAATTAGGTTTACATAACAGATACTTTAGTAGAGCCAAGTATATCTTTTTAAAGTTAACAGTCTCTCTATGTTCAGTTTTAATACAAAGAATCTGAGCTAAAATGTTTGCAAAATCAGAAGGTGCAGATTCAATTTGTTGTCCCATGACATGTGTTTATACCAGTGTTAAGAGATTCCTACTTCTAAATGTTTCTCTTTTTTGTCATATCCTGGGTTTCTATAGATTTTAATGTCACAGCTGTATTCTGTGAGTCACTAAGGTTGTTCAAGATCCTTACATGTATATTTCAGTCATATTTCTTCATAAGCAACTCACTACCTCTTGTTCATTTAACTCAGAGAAAGAGATTTATTGGAAGTTCTTTGATGTTATGCTGAATGTGTCATTCCCATCACAGCATGTTCCTGGTCAGCTGATATTATTTGTTGTGTATTTACCGGCCACTTCTGCATATTCCAAGCATTTTAGTCAGTGTATAGTTGTTTATTAGCAGCCTCACCAATTCATAATGTTATGATTTAAGAAAGTATGTTAAACATATGCTTGAACAATATGTAATAATTGTAACTCAGCAAAGTAAATAATGAATATACCAATTTGAAAGCAAACACTTTCTAAAATCTTTTTTGTTTTTTTTTGCTTTGTTTTGTTCAATTTCTAGTCACAGTTTAGTGTATTGCTGGAAAGCTTTGTAGTCACAGTGCTGAATAACAGTGCCAAGCAAACATGTGTGGGCTAAACACAGGCATTATTTATGCCAGAGACCACTAGTGACCATCAGAAGCAGATCTGTCAAATTGTATGCATATCACATCCAAAGCCTAAAGCAACAATAGAGCAAGGATCAAAATTATGGTATAATTCAAAACAAGCTGAATGAAAATCTGCACAAAAGCATCTTTCTGTACACCAAAATCCTGAGCCAGTATATACCAAATCACCTTGGCTCATGTCCTTGAGTAGTTAAGGAAGAAGGAAATGTGAAGGTACCCTTTTCTGCTTCTTGATAATGGAAAAGTTCAGTGACCATCATTAAATTATATACAAAGCGTATTTCTTACAGAAAAATGTTGTGTCACACTGTCTTCAGCACAGATCAGAGCTTTTAAATGCTGAAAAAAAATGGGCAAAGTGGACACTACTGGAGGCTGGGTTATGTCCTTAATTAAACTGCAGTATTTCATATAAGAGGCTTTTGCCATCTATTTTTATTTGACAAGCATCTCCATAGCATGCAGGTTTATCCTTTGGAGCATAGCAGTGCAGCATTGACTCCTGTACTAACAGGCCACCAAGAGTCAATATCTTGAAGCAGATGGTTTGCTTAGCATGAGCAGGGAGTGTTTAGCCTTTTTAAAAGTTGCTCTGAGATCTAGAAATCCCTTCTCACTGGATATGCAGTAAATTAAAGAACGTAGGAAGCTTCATAAGTAAGTTTTCATCTTTACTCTTTCTCATCTGTCTTGCATATTTTGATGCATGAGTTATTTTGCTTGGTGCTATTTCTTACTCCTTATTTATTGTGCATTTCCATTTTGTCACACAACTTTTAATGCCTTAATCTGAATGGATATGTGCAAAACTCACGTAATTGTAACCTTAATGTGGAAACAAAATTTTATTTTCATCTTGTTTATAATTCAGTGGCTTTGTGATTTTGTTTCTTGAGACTGCCACTTATATAGATATATATATATATATAAATACATTAATACAAATATATATGATATTTAAGGCATACATATGTGTGTATAAACTATGCTTTTATATAATGTGTAGGGTTGTTTTGGTTGGGTTTTTTTTTCAAAATAGCTTAAATTAACGTGCTTATAAGGAAGAGTCAGTTTCTGAAATATCAAAAAGCATATTCGTAAACAAATACTGGAAAATCTCCTAAATGTAACTCCACAGTAACCAGGCTATTAATTCAGGGTTTTATTTAATTGAAAATCACGTCATAGCTTCACCTATTGATACCAAAAAGAGGCAGCAAAATAAAGACATGATTTTAGCCTAGTACTACTAAAATGGAGTGCACATTGGTCTTATGTATTGAACTGGATAATAGATACTTTCTTCAGACAAGTAATTTTCTTAGTCCATGGAAAACCCTTAGAAATGTGGGATTGTTGAGAGATGATGTTTCCAGGCTGGCTGTCTCAGCCTCTGTCTTAACTTGTAAATAATATTGAAACATGGGCTTGAATTCTGGTCTATAATTATATACTGCTATGTTTTATTAGTGTGTTTGGCAGCACAGGACCTTGTCTTGTCAGCTGTCTGTCAGCCAAGCAAGGCTTAGGTGTTGTTCAGTGAACAGCACCAGTGCAGGACTGTTCCCACTATGCTTTGTAAAGAGAAGAGGTTTTGTGTTATCACCTAGAAAACAATCAGTGCTCCATTGAAAATAGATTCTCTGTGATGTTATTTTTATGAGCCTTCCCTTATAAGCATATCTTCCCTAAGGAGAGATGGAAGTCTTTATGAAACTCTACAACTTCTACAGTTCTATGTGTAACGCTGTTCAAGCATTGTATCCTCCACTTCCAAGTCTATGGACCTTCAGACATGCATGAAATATGCTGTACTATGAGAGTCAATGTATTCACAGCAGCCAGGGAGGCTGACAGGTCTCAAATGCCATCTGGTCCTGATGCAAGGTGTCTGCCAAGCTGAGTACTATTGGGCCTTACTAAAATCCTAGATAATGTACTGGAATAACCTGATACCTTAACTCATGAAACCAGAAAAAAACAACTGCTGAACCAAAAAGAATCATGCACAGGAAGTGTTTTGCATGTCACTTTCTTGAAACTGAGAGACATCTTTTTGGTAACTGTTCATGGAGTTTTAGACTCTTTAGTTTGGGGACTGGCGAAGGTGGTGAAGAATGAACCAGACAGGTTTGGATGGATGTCCATTTTCCGGCACTTCATATCTCCTTCTGTCGGTAGCGCACATCCTGAACTTGTCTCACCCATCTCACTCTCCCAACAGCAAATCCTAAGGCCAGTTGCCCATAGTGTGTTTCCAGCTGGGGAGCAGAAAATAGGCTTCACCAGAAAAATCCTCTTACTGTGTTGGAGACAAGTAGGAGGGATCTAACCCCCAGGCTGCACAGATAATTCCTGACCTTATTAGTGAGTGCAGTGTTTCCTGTGTCATTTGCTTATTAACATTATCTTCCAGCTAGAGTAAGAATTTGGAGAAACAGTGCCAAGGAAAGGCTTCCCACTTGCATCGGGTTAAGTCCTCACTAACGCTAAATCGTGGCAACCATGGTAAATTGTAGGATGAATTTCAGGTTTGAGGGGAGGAAGAAAACATGATACTTCATAAGGCTTTAAAAGATGCTTCATTGTTGATTTCTAATCGAAATTGAATGTTAGGGCTTTGAATGACCCATCTGTTTCCCTATTTCAGACTGATGGAAGTGCATTAGCTAATGAGTATTGGCTTTTAACTCATTTTGAGAATGCAGTCAGCATTTTTGTTTGAATCATAATTTGCAATTTCATTTCAGTAGTTTAATTAATATAAAATGTTTGAGCACAGTTTTGAGGTTTGTGGAAAGCAATGTAGTACGTCCACAGATTTTGCAGAGTAATTGCTAAGCTCAAATGTTGGCAGAGTTCTTGTGTACTCCAAAGTAAGTTCTGTGCACACATACTTGGAAACATTTTTAATAATGTAAGCAAAACACAGTACCACTGTTTTTCTTAATACTGATTTTTACTCTGAATGCTATTCCTAATTAATGAACGTTGCATACCACCTACTGTTTTTCTGAATTAGCATAGCATTTAAATGCAGCACAGCATCTCATTTTTCTTCTCTTCTCTCCAGCAATGGCAAGTCGGCAGGTAGACATCGCTACTCAAGGATGGTTCATTGGTCTTATGTGTGCTGTTGCTCTTCTCATCTTGATTTTACTCATTGTTTGCTTCATAAGGAGGAATAAAGGTGGAAAATATCCAGGTATGATATATAATGATGAGAGTAAAAGATTGCATTAAGACAAATCTCCAGTTTGCTGCTTTGTCTGTATGGTAAATCATTTGGTAGGCTTGTCAGGACCAATCTGCCTATTTGAACTTTGTTTGCGATACTTGGTCCCCTCACCTAGTACTTTACACTGAAGTGTATTGCAGATGGGCTTAACCCACTAAAATGAGCTGAGTTAGAATTTATGGTTAGAATGTCTGGAAACATCCCAGACTATGGCAACCATGTTACTTCAAGTACTGGGAATGCATTTCATAGGACAAATCCCTTCATATGTTGTTTTGTCTCAAATATATTACCCTTCTCCTTAAAATCTGCACCATCTTCAGCCTCTACATTTTTGCAGCTAAATTTGAAGTTGCCATCCTTTAGCTAGGTTGGTTTTCCTTTAAGCTTTTTCTTTGTAAGAGTTTATTTGTAGAGCTTGTTGGTTTATGAGGGTTTTTTTTAGTATAGGGATAGGAAGGGCCAAATGTACTTTGTTATTTTGTAATGAAAAATTGGAACTATGCAATGTATGTCTTCTATCAAAACTCTCAATCTTCTGAGAATGCATATTATAAAGATCATATAAATGTGCATTTATGCATCTTTTCTATATATATATTTGTGACGGTTTGGGAGTTCCCCGCTCCCCCACACTTTGTAAAATGACCCAGACTAGAACTCAGCCGGTTGGAAGTTAAGGACTGAAGCTCTATTTACAGCTCAGCACAATGTACAGCAGATATATACACTATAGACAGGAATACTTACAGAAATATACAAGTTAAAGGTAATACAGAAACACAACTCCCCTCCCAGAAATCAGAGACCCCAGGAGGGACTCCCAACCACCCTTCCACCTTCTCCCCACCCCTGTACCTTACCCCAAGGTTTGCCTTACACGCAAGGTAAATTAGGAGGATCAGCCAGGGGGCTCAGAAGAAAAGTGGTTAGTGAAAATTAATCAGCAGAGGAGTCAGAGCCAGAAGCTGCTGGACTGCCCCAGAAGCTGTTCTCCCAGCAAGAGACAGACAGAGACTCCCTTATCTATATTTTGGTTATTGTTCCCAAACACTTTTTCAGCAAACGTATGAGTGAAGTAGACATCATGACATTTTCCTTTCACAACCTATAGTGTAATTTTCTCTATTCAAATATTCTAATTAGCCTCAAACCAGCACAATATTTATATGATCTTTCCCCAGTCTTACATATCTGTTTAGGTAGCAGACTGATGGTCTCTTGAAAAGAATAGTGAAAATCAGTTTGCATAGTATTGCCTGAAAGTGGTGTGAGTGGATATGAATGAACTTTAAGTGGGCATCAAAGAGTAATTTGATTTTTATTTTTCCTCTCCCAGCTACCACAAAAAAAGTGCAATTGCTAAGTTTCATGTAAAATCTTGATTTCGTGACAAAATACTCTTCTATATTACATAATCTGAATGTTTGGAAATTGTGTTGTTATTGCAGATTAAAGCTAGACTCTAGAATGCGTATTTAAAATCAACTCAAAGATTTTGAAGTTTATATTTTGAATTTGGGCGTTGAAAAGATGGATGGACTTAGAATTTCTAAGTGCAAGAAGAAAAAAGAATCCACACAGTGTTTTAATTTCTCCCAGTTGTTTGGACCAGTGCACTTCTGAAAGCTAGTGTCAGTGAACACAAAAAACCTTGCCTCTTTGTTGGCAAATCTTTTATAGCTGAAGTTAGCATTCCAGATGGTAAAAATCACTTTAAGTACAAGAATCCTACTCTGCCCAATCTTTTTAAATGTTTTATGGAAGGAGCAAAAAATTATAGTGACAGCAAAAATAGGAGAAGCTTCTTTCTCTGCCACCTATGCCCACAAAGAACAGACCAATGATTATGGAACACAGTGCTGTTCAGTGACAGGCTGAAAATATATTTTGTTTCCTAATATTTGGATTATTTTAAAGGGAAAATGAGACTATAGAGGATATAGGGAAAGTGACTCTTAATGAAAGATTTGGGAAAATAGAAGAAAAATTAGGAGAACGAGACAAGTGAAGTGATGAAACTGAGAACAGTAGGGAGAACTTGGAGTGAGCCACCATGTAAAAGAGAGTAAAGTGTATAATTTGAATAGAAGTGTAAAAACAGTTGAGTGCTGAGGTTGCTGTTACTTTGTGGAGATCACTGCTATGCCCTTTTCTCTGTATCTGCAGAATTACATGTCAGGTGTTAATTCTTCTCTGCACTCATACATCTGCACACACATACATATATATATATACACAGACATATAGTGTTGGGTTAAAAATTACACCCCAAATAGAATCACCAGACTAGCTCAGAAAAGCTTGGAAGCAAATGAAGCTATGTATGTAGAGCAAGCTAAAATTTACAGGCATGTAATATGATGCATTTGTACAAAATATGTTTACAATTATTTGTGATTCAGACATAACACAAAAATCCCCTCTGGACAAACCCAGAAGGGCCTACAACCACTTCATTCTCCCATCCCACAGAGAGAAAACCAGAACAGGCCCTAACTGTTATTTACTCAGCCAAGGTTAATGCAGAAATCAGTCAGGATGGAGGAATGAAGGAGCAAGTGAAGCAGGAGGAAGGCAGGCAAAGGGCTGGAAATTGTTTATACAGCAGACTTTATCCCAATTACCAAACTCCTTCTCTGACAGAGGGGTTGGATTTAGATGATCTTTCAAGGTCCCTTCCAGCCCCTGACACTCTGTAATACAGACTTTATCATTATTGTTCTTTTCATAACCAATTCTCTAATTTATTTACATTTTGCACTGAGCTTTTGAGAAAGTCCTGATTTCTCAGTTGGAATTTTCCAATAAATCTTAAAGTATTAATTTAAATATATATGTATATATATCTATACACAGAGAGAGAGAAAGAGAGAAAGTTAAAGTCTGTAGAAGATTTGCAGATTCAGTATGTGTTGTTAGTCCTAGCAGTGAGTAGAGCTAATTGTGGTTTTTATTGCATTGCAAATGTGCTGCTCCACAGCTAGTGGTAAAAAGCAAAGCACAACTCCGTTTCACCATAGGTTTAGCACTTCATCTTGAGATTGTCTACTGCTTGGAAAAATGAATAAATCATTTGAGTGTGAAATATAGCAGCCAGCTACATTTCAAGGTGCATTATTGTAATTATAGACTTAGAAAATACTGTCAGGAATGATTCATATAATCTTTAAAAAACGGTGTATATACCCTAATGATGTACAAATCGAGTGTGGAAATTAGCAGAGGAAAGGTAAGAGATTGTTTATTGGATTATATAACTATCCACTAAACAAGGAAAGATTTCAGTAGTAGCCATAAAAACGGAAATTAAGAGGCAAAGGGAAGAATCATAAATCTAGTTCTGTGAGTCTGTGTATTATTTTACTCTGTCAACAGTCTGAACTTATAGGTCTCCAATAAAAATCTGTCTTCCCAGATGCTATTATATTTCTGTGTCAAAGGACACAGTACTGTCTGGGGGTTTTATAGGCACAAGTTATGGGTATGGATTTATTCCCCTCAGTGAATGATGACTAAACCTATAACAAGGATGTGCAAGAGGTACAGTTGCCTTCAGTTTAAGGGTCCGTGGCTTTGCTTTGCTTTTGATTGTGTTACAGGTGTGCTGGTTTGAGGCTAATTAGAATATTTTAATGGAGAAAATTACACTATAGGCTGTGAAAGGAAAACATCATGATGTCTACTTCACTCATACGCTTGCTGGAGAATTGTTTGGGAACAATAACCAAAACAATAGATAAGTCAGTCTCTCTCTGTTTCTGGCTGGAACAGGAGCTGCTGGGGCAATCTAGCAGCTTCTGGGCTCTGGGTCCTCTGCTGATTAATCCTCACTAACCACTTTTCTTCTAACCCCCTTTGGCCGATCCTCCTAATTTACCTTGTGCGTAAGGCAAACTTTTGGGGTAAGGTACAGGGGTGGGGAGAAGGTGGAAGGGTGGTTGGGAGCCCCTCCTGGGGTCTCTGATTTCTGGGAGGGGAGTTGTGTTGCTGTATTACCTTTAACTTGTATATTTCTGTAAATATCCTGTATATAGTGTATATATTTGCTTATACATTGTGCAAAGCTGTAAATATAGCTTCATCATTTAACTTCCAACCGACTGAGTTCTAGTCTGGGTCATTTTACAAAGTGGGGGGGGGCGGGGAACTCCCAAACCTTCACAACAGCAAAGAAGGAATTAACAGACCATGCCTGTTTTTTCCCAATGTTAGTAATTCTTAAAATACTATTTTAAATTCTCTGGAGAATTTAGGCAAAAAAATGTACAAACTGGCAAGTGAATCTGATTCAGTTTTATCAGTTGGTGTGAGAGGAATATCAAGAGGAAATGTGGAGAGTGGATAAGTAAAACTAAAGTATTCAGATTTCAATAAATACCACCTCTATTAATAACATAAGTAAATAAAATAGTTTAGCTAGCTTTTAAAGGAAACTTTAGAGCTAGAAAGGAAAGGAACAAGTTTTCCTAATGTAGGATGCAAATAAAATAATTAACAAATCTTTTCTTTCAAAAAACAAGCTAGCAAGTTTGAGAATTTAAGGTTTCTCATCTTGCAGTTTCATGGTAAAAATTACTATTTCAAATATTTTAGTGAAAGAAAAGGAGGATGCACATGCCGATCCAGAAATACAACCTATGAAGGAAGATGATGGAACATTTGGTGAATACAGGTGAGTGACTGATGTGATTTCATGTGGTTCATATCACGCCTCTACTGTATATATCACAATTAATTCAAAGCTGACGGTTTTTTTCCATGTTACCAAAGGTTCTGTATCTAGTGTTGTACAGAACTGCACCATTAGAAAATAAAAAAAAAAATAATTAAACATTCAAATGTAAAATAAGCAATTCACTTATTCAAGGGCAAATCTGGATTCAAACAGAATTGTCTCAAAGTGAGGACTCTTTATTTATAAACCCATCTTGGAGACAATGAATTACAGGGTACGGTGCCCCTCCTGTCAGGGCACATTTATGATTATGGGGTTTGAAAACACATTTCTAGGTGAAGCCTAATAAAGACAATCTTCTGTTGCATTGACTGGAAACAGATGCATTTAAAATGGCTGCCAGTGCTAATACCTCATCCAGCAACAAGGAAGCCATATTATGCAAAGAGGTGAAGGAACGACCTCAAGAAAAAAACAAATCTCCCTCCCTTCTGTTTCAGTACTTGATACATAGCAAGCAGCTACAAAGTGTGCAACAGAGCTCTTGCTCCTGACTGACTGTTCCTTTGTTGTAAATGTAGTCTAGCTCAATCTCCAGGCATCGCAAAAAAGAGTGCCTTGGCAAGTCTGCTCATGTAACAATTATGAGTACAGTTTTTTAAATATGGGGCATTTTATTTGTTGGAGTTTTATTAGTACAGGAAATAATACTGTTCTCTAAATGTGCCATTTCCATTATAATTTATGTGCTTGTTAAGACAGATTTGATAGGGCATTGCTGTGCTTAAAGCATTGTAAAAGCCCTTTATTCTTTTGAAGATGTGACATGTACAGATGTGCATAAAAAACCCATTCTTTTCTAGAGGGTTCTACTGCATTGCCATAGCTGCTCCATACAGAGGAAATGTGCATCTCGATCTGACTGGAAGAACTTTACAGTTCTGAGTGCCAAAGAGCAACTTCTGTGTATTGTTCCTTGATCTTAGCAAAATGCAATACTTTGTTCTCAGGTTAATTAGTTGAGAATGGTATTATATTACAGCAGTAAGCATGTGTGGATTAATTACATTCAGCTGATTAAAAGGGGAGCGTGAAGCAATATTAGGAACAGGGGTAAATTAAATACTGTAGAAGTTCTCACAGGCAGTCCAGATACTTTTTGTTCCTCCTTTTTTGATACTTGGAACTTTCAGCAGTAGAAATTGGCCTTTGTACAGAATAGTACAAATTACATGGCCTCAATACATGTTTTCTCAGGCTTAGAATAAGAGTATTCAAGTCTGCTTTCATGTGTGACTTGTAGCAAGATTTGAATTTATGCCTCTGTATTTAAGTGGCTTAAATCAACCTGTAGTGCTTGATTAAATCATTTCATTATGCATTTATCTACCGCAGTGCTAGGCGAATGCAGACAGATGCATGCCACGCTTTCAGACTTGTTCACAGAAAGAACTCATCCTAATTTACCATGCAAAACCTCCTTTCTAAAATGTATTTCTGTATGATTAGTGTATATTGGGCTTTCCTCTTTTTTCCTTAGAGACAGGGCAGCAGCAGCAACCAGTCAGATTACAGAAGATACCTTGGCACCTTCTGCAGCCCAGCATCACTGCAGTCACTCAGTTCCCAGTTTGTCTGTCTCGCACGGCCCTGGTTATGATGCAGTGCTTCTTTAAGAAAAAAGGGTAGAGGGTTTCCATTTGGGAAAAAAAGAGTAAACATTGACAAATCTAGGAATTTGCGTATTTTGAACTTTTTTCATCACTTCAGGTCCATGTCTGCTTGGACAGGAAAGAAACTGGACAAGGAAAAGAAAAGAAAAGGTAGCTGTGCCAATTCTCCTGAAGCAGACCCTGTCTTTCCCAAAGCAAAGTCTGTGAGATCTGACAGATCCAACTTCTTCAGAAGGTCAGGGGATCAATACTCCAGCACCAGATCAGAGACCTCCTACACCAGGAGGAGGGCTAGGCAGTCACCAGAGCTTGCAAGGGTTAGTTCTGTCTCTGGTTCCCTCTGCCAAGAGGAAAAGAGGTCAGACGCATGGAAGTACAGGCATGGCTCTAGACATCACGCTTCTGAGCAACAGCTAATGGGGTCGGAGGAGGGCTCAGATTCTCAGGCAGGACAGCCATCCCCTTCCCAGCAACCCCTCAGCTCCAACTCAATTCATGGCTCACTGGCGAGGCAGCACTCCTCTCTCCAGCATTGGTTCAGCCAGACCCCAGACTACAGCTCAGATTCAGAAGACACTCAGAACTCCTACCACCGGAAGGTAAGACCTTCTACTACTACTACTCACTTCTCTGAATCTGAAAAGAATTCATTAATGAAATCTGTAATTTTGCCTGAGCTAGCCACTGTCTTAAAGGATGCTTTGACAGCAGCCAGGCAAAGTATAAGCTCTGTGGCACAGGCTAGGTCCCATTCATTAAAGCGTCCCAGGGTACCAATTACAGAAGTACCTCTGGAAGCAGCTGGGAGCAGTTCCCAAACTTTTGAGTCTGACCATATGAACAGTTTAAAAGGTCAAACAGCCTCTCAGAAGGAGAAATCTAAGCCTTATAAGACATTGGATGGTGAGTCATCCCCTGAAGACTGGGAGGTGTCATCTGAGTCCCCTACAGAAGACCAAGGAGGACCAGATCCTCTGCGTAAATTTGACATTGAGAACCAACATTACCTGTTCAAGCACATAAAGAGAGTGCTAATGCTGAAATCTTCCAAACTGGAATGTGCTTCAGAAGAACTGCTTCTGCCCTCTAAAGGAGGCAAGCTAGATAATGCACTTCCTATTGATTCAGCAGTGGAAGATCTTGTGTGTAGGATTTGGGATAATCCAGAGGCAAAGCATGAAGCCCCAGCAGTCCTGAGTAAGCTTTATCCTTTTCCAGTGGATAAAGCTGCTTTGTGGGGGACCTTGCCTCAGGTAGACAGGGCATTGGTTACTGGTGATCGTGTTCTAGCAGTGCCTGCTAATATGAATGCTCTCCCTAAAGATCCTACTGATAGAAAGGTTGAGGAAGCAATTAAAAGGTGTTTCAAGCTAGCTGCAGCCCAGCTCGGGGTATCTATCTACTGCACTTATGCTTCTAGAGCGTTACTAATATGGTTGAAGGAAGAACGAGCCAGATTCAAAAGGAAGTGGGTCCCATCCAGAGCCATGCAGAGGAAGAGGAAGCACAGGCTATGTAAAATTGCAGCTAATTTTATCCATGATGCAGCTGAGGATTCTCTTAGACTCACTGTTAAAAGCATGGCATGCCTCACTGTAGCCTGGAGAGCTGTATGGCTACGTCCTTGGACCTCATCACTAGATCTGCAATGTAAACTGCTCTCTTTACCATACACGGGTGGCAAGCTGTTTGGTGAACCCTTGGTTCAGATCATGAAGGAGTTCTCAGAACGCAAACACTCCTTACGACAGCTGAAAAAAGAGAGCTCTGTTGGAAGCTCTTCGTTTTCTTATCCCCACAAGTGCCTCAGCTCATTTCGTTCTCCTCCAAAGTTTAAAGGAGGGAAGGGAAAGTATAAGGTCTCACAGTCATTTCATGCCAAGTACGAGAGGACATCTCACTTTCAGAGAGACATCAAACCATCAAGAGGAACTTTTTAAGAACATAAGCTTGCTTCCTCCTTTCTCAGGAACTGCCAAGAGTGAAAGACTTGGAAATTAATATTGAATAGACTTAAGTATTTCTGGTCAACTAAGTCCAAGGCTTAGAAAATTAGTTGTTTCATAATAAAAGTTAAATAATTGAATTCCTTAAATCTTAATGACTAACTAGGATATTCTAGAGAAGTCATAGCTCTGAATTTTAGGGGAGCATTTTGCCACACAGTTTCTAGGCTTCCCAGTATTGTTAGGATGGCTTGAACTTGTTTGAAGTTTGCACTCCTCAGCTTCATCTAGGAGGAGCATACTTTGTGCACAATCAGCCAACACTGGATTTTCGTACCGCGCCAGTCTAACCAAGGCAGTAATGCTTTAGGAAGTGCAGGTGTTTCAGGAACCGCAGAATGACCTGGTACACTACGCTCCTGTGACGGGAGGAATGCCTGCACTTTCGCATCACAAGGGAAAACAGTGCTGCTGCAGCAGCAAACTGCACCACAATCCTAATGTTTTCCTGACTTGTAGAAGACTAAGGTAGTAAATTGTGGACAGTGTGGAATGTGTGCACCAAGAAACTGTAAGAAATACAAGAGCTACCACAAATATATGTTTGTTTAAAATAAAATCCACGACTATCTAAAGCTCCTGTTGAGGTCAGTGTAGCTGTATAAATCAGCTTACATTTCCATCATGGGCCCTAAATCAAGAAATTAAGAAGTTGTGGCATCCTGTGGATTCATGGGTAAAGAGACTGCAAGCATCAATTTCTTCACAGGAAGTGTGAAAGTCTGGCATCTCATTGCAGTCTGCAAAGTGTTGGTGAGAAGATCCCACAGGGCAAGCAACTACAGTAGCAGGGCTGCTAGTCTGATAATGCAGGATATTTGCACTTTTTTGATGAATTATTTTGCCCCTTCAGCGTTTTGACACACAGTATTTTTGCTAGAAATTCCTAGGTATGCTGTGAGAGACTTTCTGGAAATTGCTGAAGAGTTC
Source organism: Eubucco bourcierii (assembly GCA_013396675.1). Lineage (NCBI taxonomy): Eukaryota > Metazoa > Chordata > Aves > Piciformes > Ramphastidae > Eubucco > Eubucco bourcierii. The sequence goes on from VWZE01019340.1 coordinate 69,922, forward strand.
TGAGGTTGCTAGATATTAATCTTCCTTATTGTTCTGGGTTGATTAACAGTGAGAATGTAATTTATACCATAATAGTATGTTTTCTTTTGTAGTCATTCAAGTTTTATTGTAGTTTAGGGTTGTTTCCAGGGGATCCTAGCAATGTTTTGTGCCTCAGCACCATAGTTCAAAGCTTGGTTCCTTCTAGTGCAAGACATGATGTCACTGGACTGCTTGAAAAATTCTTGTCTCTGAATAGTCCTGTTGGATTTGCCAGTGGTCTTATTGTGTCCTCATTTATGCACACAGGGTTTCTTTGATGGTTCTTATTTGATTTCTTGAACATCTGTGTCAGCACTTTTTAAATTGCAGCTTTGATTTCTCTTTGTGTAATTTTCCACCAGAAACAGCAAAAGTGGAAAGCTGGTTGAATTTCTCTCAAGAAGTTTTTTTTTTTTTTTTTTTTTTTTTTTTTTTTCCTTTATCTCAAGGATAGAGTCAGGTTCCTTGAATATAAATAGTTCTTTCAACCCACTACAATTTAAATGCAGAGCCTAATCTCCCTCTTTTTTCACCTTCTGCTAGGATTGAAGATTGACTATTACAAGGATGTTAAACCTAAAACTACTCAGAAAACTAATGTAGATGTGCCTATGTCTTAGCTAGATTAGAAATAGTCAAATAGCCTTGATACAGATATGTAAGTGTATAGGGAAAGCATTTTTCATTAGCATGGCCCCATCAGTTTAGGAGCATGAGTGGGACAGGTGTTCTCCTGAAGCATGGATGCCATAGTGCAAGGTACTTCTGTGGCTTTATATGATTGCTTATCCTGAAACACTTCTGGGTTGTCACCCTGAGGGCACAGAAAAAGGAACTCACTGCTGACAGTTTTCATCTTCTGCATCTTCTTTCTGAGTCAATAGCCCAGAATACTTTACCCATTTTGTTTGTTTTATGTTGCCTTTCATCTGACGGTTCTGTTACAAGGAAAAGTAGTGTATTGCTAACCATATATTGAGTCTTTTTGCATGTCCATGAATGTGGCAAAGTTTAGTGGGAACTAGTTGCCTGCTGGACTGCAGAGGCATCGTAAAACTGTCTTCCCCATTCTGACTGGTTGCTGCATGTACCCATATCTAAGGAAGAAAAATTGAAAAGTTGAAAGAAGAAAGGAGATCTCAAGGTACCTATTACTTTCAATAACTGAATAGCTTGTGAAATGGAAGTGCTTTTTTCTTTAGAAGTTTTTACTTTGCACTTACACGTTATTGTCACCTCCATACTACTTAACATCTCTTGATCTGCAAGTGTGATGTATGTTTCACTGAACAATGAAGAAAAAGAAACATATGCTAGCAAGCACTAGCAAGAAAAATATTTAAATCATGCTTTAATATTAAATACTGTTCTTACTAAAAGGGCAAGAAATGTGTGTGCCACATATCAGTATTTACCAAAATGACTGGTACCTATCAGTCTTCGTCCTTAAAAAACTACCAGTATGGTATTTATCTGTGAGGCAACAAATGGTGAAAGTGTAACACTTAACGTTCATAGCTGATCTAAATACAGAATTCATGCCCATTCTCACCTCTTCTTTCTTTCCTTCTCAGTACTTCTTTTCTCACTACTAATCATACCCACTGCATACATGACGCGTATCAAAAAGTTCTTCATTTTTCCACTGAATTTAATCAAGCAAATTTGCATTGTTTTTATATCATGATACTGCAGTGGGTAAGTATAAAAGTCAGTAGCCAAACAAAAAAGAAATTATACTCTGACCTGGTTGCATATTGAAATAGTTCTGTGAACATATGTAAGCAGGGTTAGCGAGTCTTGCAGACACAACATCAAAATTGATGGCTTTAGCATGGTTTTGTAGTGTAGTATATTTTATATATATATATATATTCTACAGCTTAAAGTGTTCTATATGTCTTTGGGCATCCATATTCATAATGTGATTCATCAGCTTTTGCAGTTTGCTTCTTGGTGACAAACAGAAAATATATCCGTCTCCCCAGAGCACCAGGGTCTCTTCTATTTTGCACCCTAGGGTTACAAAAGTGCCATCCAAAGCATTGATACCTTCACTCTCTCTCCTACTTGTTTTGCTTTTTACTCCTCAGTTTCTTTCCCTTCTGCCCAAAGAAATGTCTTCAATTAATATGAGTCATAATCCCAGTTAGATAAAGAACAAGTGGTACCATGGTATGCTCCTTTTCTTGAGCAAGGTGTGGAAACCACTCTCGGTAATCCCACATCTTTTTCCACTGTCAGAATCTTGGCAGAACTTCTTTCTGGACTTGAGCAGTGCAAAAAAGGGAGGGGATCCCCAGATCCAGATTTCATTTTCGTGTCTACTGTAACCGTGTTCTTAGACTAGTGCCTACCTCTGTGCAGGTACAGTCCTAATAAATGTGCAGTTTTGTTTGTTTGTTTTTAATCATACAGACAGTAGAATCTGCATCCTTACTAAAATGTAGAAAAATCACAGACAATGCAGCCGTGTAAGTATTTCTTCATTGTTTGGCTTATAAATAAATCTTGTTTTCAAAAGTGCAGACACAAAAACCCTAAGAGCAGAAGTTCCCATCCCCAGATTTATTTGTTTAAATGAAAATCAAGCTTTATATTGGATTAAATAGAAAAAGATGGGTTATTTAAACACAGTAATGGTGTATTATTTAGTGCATATCCTAGCCTAACAAATTACACTGGACAAGATCACACTTGTGCTGTTGATGACACAAGTGCTATTTTAATTTATGTTCATTCCTACATACTGCATTGTAAGCAGTTACGAAGGTGCTTGTCTAAAATTAGACAGCGGCGCATATGTGCAGCATTCTGTGCTGACTGCTCTTACCCAGAAAGCACTGAACACTGCAGGTCATTGTTCTTTGGGAGCAGGACCTTGGTACTGCTGGAGAGTGAGGGTCTGCTCTCCATTTGGTTTGTATAGTCTGTTAAAATGACTCTAATGCCTTCTGGTGAAGGTAATTGAGAAACTGCACTGTGTATGATTTTTAAATACTCAGTTCTGTCTTCAGCTTTTTAACTATAGGGTCCTTCCAGGACCAGCTCTCTTCAGTCATGTCTCTGTAATCTGCTTGTCTGCTTTGCAGTGTAACAAACATTTGTTCTTTGCTGCAGTATGCTTGACATTTTGGAGTAGCACTCTTTTAAATGTTACTAGCCTCTCTCTTTGTAATATCAGTGAGCACAGAAGATCATCAATACCATTTTATCCTTGCGCCATGTACAGAGCAATGACTAAAAACGAAGTCACGTGACGGAGTTGGATTTAGAATTTTTGCCTTAGTGTATTTGAAACATGAAGGTATTCTTAAACATTAATTACAAAGACATTTCTACTACTTGTGTGTGGGTAAGAAGAGTAAAATCCCTGATATACTTTTTCTCTGTGTTAGAAGCGTAAGCATATTAGAGGTGCACTGAGAAAGAAAGGCTCAGAGAACTGGGTTTGTTCAGCCTTGAGAAGTCTTAGAGGAGACCTTGTTACCACATACCAGTACATAAGGGGTGGCTGGAAAAGACAAGGAGCAATGGGTACAAGTTACTGCTGGGGAGATTCTGACTGGGATCCAGAAGAAAATTTTTCACCATAATAACAGTGAGACATTGGAATAATCTCCCAAGAGAAGTAGAGGATTCTTCCTCTATGCTGGGCAATTTTAAGACTCAGCTTTACAGGGGTCTGGACCAGCTCATTTAAACTACATCATCACCTGGAAAGGTTGGACCAGGTGATCCTTGGGTTCCCTTCCAGTTCGGCATTCTGTGATTCTGTGATTTCAGCATGTGACCACTTGGGAGTTTGCCAGAAAGGGTGATTAAATGAGGAGAAGCAACTTGATGGAAAATTAGTGTAATGGTTTTCTAGTAATAGGGAAATCTTTCTCTACAGGGCATTTAAGCTTATATTATAACCTGTGTCACTTTATATCTATCTATCTATCTATATATATATTTGATTTCTCTGGTTTTCAGAAATATTAGGGGGGAAAAAGATAATATGTTTATTGGCAAAGCTAAGATATCCAAGTTCAAGAATTACAGTTAAAATAATTTGCTGACTATATATTCAGTCTAATGTTTTGGATATTGTAAATGTGGTTTTATTTCCTTGATATTCTATACCCGTTCTTCTATTTTTCATAAGCGGAGAGTCTAAAAAAATATAAAAGCCCCACAAAACAAATAAACAAAATGATCACTTACTCTTTTGTACCCTATATGCAAATAAAATCACATGTTCTGTTTAAGACAAGGTAAATAATTGCACCCAAAAATGCAGCTGGTGATAGTGGATTTTAATGGGAAGTGCTTTAGAGCTGCTAAAATCTTCATCTTTAAACTGAAGTGCAGTGTAAAGGATTCCGTAACAGCCCAACTACATCTATTTCATGAAACACAAACTTAGACAGCTGCAGATTTATTTGATTATCCTGATATTACTGTAGCTTTTCCATTGACAAGAGAAAGATCACAGTACTTTGCCAGAGGGATCTCTCCTCCCTGCCTGACTTTTCCTGTCCTGTTCCTGTTGTCACCATCATCACTGTCAAACCATGGATAGTGCTTATGGATTAGGATAAGGAGGCTGGTAAATTGATACTTAACCAACATCCTTAATAAGTAATAAAACTAAGCATGTTCGTAACTGTTCATCTGTAGCTACTGTAAGCTAAACTGTTGCTTTACCTGTATACAGTAAATGTCTTAGCAATTTTAAGATCAAATTATTATTGATAAAATACTGATCACTATCAGGATATGGACTTTGCTTTTCTTCTTAGGCTATTTTCATTTGTTTCTTCTGCACCCTTTTAATGGAATATATAGGTCTCTTGAAAGGTAAGGTTGAAAGTCTCAAGTCTGGCCTGCATTATATAACAAATTATTTGAAATGCAGCACCTTTATTTTCTTTATATTTGTAAAGAAAATCAGAATATTTCATTTAACCAAATTCATTCTTCATTCATGTTCAAGGAGTCAAAGAAATTAAGAAGTTTAACAGACTAACTTCACAGCGCATCATAAGCTTGTTACTTTGGAGAACCAAAGAAATGTTTTTTTAGTAACTATACAAGCCACTTTTTAATGCTTGCAGTTGCATCTAAATTGCTTCCAGCCAAGGACTCAAGTCTTGACCATTGAAAAGCCATGCACGATGGGGAAAGAAAAAATAAAAGAAACCACAAAAACTCCCCTCCCTCCACTGAAGACATTCTCAGTTTAAACCATTCCTACATCATGTATCCATGTCAGCTGCATCATATTGGCCAGTCTTTACAATGTGATGTGGATTTACTAAAGGATTATAGGGCTGCACACATGCTTTTTATCAACTCTGCATGCACGGCTCATTTCCTCTTAATACAAAACACATCAACTAATTCCTTTCGTTGTTTGTTTGTGTCTGCAGTGATGCAGAGGACCATAAACCTCTAAAAAAAGGAAGCCGGACACCTTCAGACAGAACTGTGAAAAAAGAAGACAGTGATGATAGTTTAGTTGACTATGGAGAAGGTGTAAATGGCCAGTTCAATGAGGATGGCTCCTTTATTGGCCAATATAGTGGTAAAAAAGAGAAAGAACCTGCAGAAGGAAATGAAAGCTCTGAAGCTCCTTCTCCTGTAAATGCCATGAATTCATTTGTGTAATGACCGAACTTGGTCCCCTTGTATCTTCAGTTTGTTTAAAGCACTTGTACATCCTCCTCCTTGTACTAAGAACATGCAGGTAATGGAGCTCCTCATCACGAGATGTTAATGCTATGAGAATATGCAGGTCAATACAGACTAATGACACATTCAGTGGTATGTTAGTATGGATCAAAATACAAACTTCAAGTTTTCTTCAAGACTTGCGTATTTTTACTTTTCTGTTTTCTTTTTTCAAGGAACTGACACAAACAATAACATCAACTTGTACTTTTAATTTCCTGTTGAAAATACAGTGTAATGCATGGGGGGGTGGGGGGGTGGAAATGCTACACAATTCACAGATAATTTCGTGTACACTATAAAAACATGGTTTGACAATTTGTTATGCAGTCCTCAGCTGAATCCCTGGATCTGAATTCCGTTTTCCTTGTCAGAGTGTTCTAGTAGTATTATATAGAACTTCAATGTCTTTGTGGACATTGTTGTGAAATTGGTGACTTAATGTCTAGCTATCATACGTCTTTTTTGCAAGACATTTAGGAACAGTATGTACAGTATATAATTGCTAAATGATATGACAGTTGCATTTGCTGATGCTTAATGAAGACCCTGTTATCTGCTCTTTGCTCCTATTACTTTATAGCCTTTTTAATCTATCAAGTGTTACAGCAGCACGGTGTTCTATTTCTACATCGAAACACGCCGAATTGATTTTAGGGCATAAAAGAGAGCGCATTGCAATGCATTTTGGAATTTGTACAGTCACTGAAAGAAAAACTTAACCAATGAGAGAAAATGTTCCAGAAAACACAGGACAAAATACATTCAGTGCCTTTATATGATATGCATTCCATAATGCTCTGTATACTACCCAATCGGTTGGTGCAGTAAACTGTGATTAGTGGACTACCGTCATTGCCAAATAAAGTACAGATGTGAAGAAAAAAAACCAAAGTGTTATGAAACCATTGTGCTAAAATTGGAAGGCTTTAAATATTTTAAATGTCACAAAAAGGAGTATGATTCCCCCCCCCC
>VWZE01019340.1:76650-87468 GCA_013396675.1 Eubucco bourcierii
GGTCACAGCACAACAGGTTTTTATGGCCTTAGAAGATTTTAAAAAGGGGAAAAAAACCCAAATCCACAACCAAAATGAAATTATTTACTAACACAGCAAGGTATAAACTCTTGTAAAATAAACTGTTAAAAAGCCAAACCAGCAGACTGCACCAGCAAGAGTGCATTTCCCTCCGTGTCCTGACCTGATTAGTGTGGCAGCTTTGTCATTATCAACAGCCTGAAGCAGTGTGGGGGTTACCCCTCAGAACCATGGAATTTGATCTGACAAGTGCTCACTCACATGGCTTAACAGTAAAGGATTACCCTTATCAGTGACAAAATTATTTTCTTGCATACTATATCAATCAAATGTTTACCTCCAAATATAAATTTTTATAACAACCTATGGTTGAAGGAATGCTCAGTTTCATTTGCCAATAAATTGGTTTTTCATAACTTGCATCAAGTTTAATTTTAAGTAAGCTTTTTATATGTAGATATTCTGTTGAATTTGTAAATACACTTAAAGGGTAGATGCTATATGCTTCTAGGTGTCACAGATAAATAAAACAAGGAAGCTCATGTTGTACTGTGTGAGAAGTACAATGGCCAATGGTGTGCATGGTGTTTTAAAGCATCTACTGAATTTTTTTTTTTTTTTTTGCAGTGAAAACAAAATAGCGAACTGTTCTGCGTATTTACTGCAGATTCCTAACTGAACAGCCAGAGCTTTTGCCAGTGCATTACACATTAGACCACAGCACACCTCACAGCTTTCATGTACATACGTAGGTGAAGCACAAACGGGAGGAATCACAACTGTATACTACCTGTGAGAAGCTTCTTTTCACGCCTTTGAGCTTTCCATTGATCAGTTTTCTTAATGGGAATCGAAAAAAATTAATTAGTTACGCAAACACTGATTACAAAGCACAAAGTGAACGTTTTATCATTGGCCAATGGTTTTGGTAAAAGAGAAATATAATTTTACTCATTTAATTGTAGATGCTGAATTATCTGTGCATGTGGGGGTAAACATACAGGCTCACTTCTGTAATAGTGCAACAGATTTTGTATTGAAAATAAATGTGGTTTTAAAATTTCACTGTTTGTTCTCTTTACGCTGGCACTAAAAATCGCATCCGATTCACCGTGTCGTTAAGAATTCCAAGTGGCAAAAAAAAAAAAAATCAATGAAGCAGCTCTCTCACAAAGTCATTCCTGTGATGTTGTGGGGCTTCATGTACCGCAGCCAAGCAGCCTATGGAAAGCTGCCTATCTTTACACATGGATTAGTCTGACCGTTGTCCATTGAAGTCTCCTGGTATTTACATTTTACTTCCATGGATGCTTTTATTTAGTTATATTTCTGCAAAGAAAAAAAAAAATTAAAAGCAGTCATGTTCTGTACCTGCAAGAGTGAATAAGAGAAAATAGTGTCTATTCAAAATTAAGAGCCTTCAGGTAGGATTTCAGATCAGCATTTTGTATCTTAAAGGAATTGGCTGACATAACACAATTCCGGATGTCTGTCGTTAAACAGTACATGAAGTTAGGAAATTTTAAATGGCATCTTTTACAGTACACAAAATCCATTGCAATGCTCTTTTCGTATCTTGTCTATTCTGTGTATGAATGGAAACAGGCTGGGTGAAAGGGCAGCTGCTCTCCCAGACTGCAGGAGAGCCATGAATTCCAAGAGGTACAGATGCTTCAGAAGATACAACAGAAACCTGATGTTTGGCCACCATGCTTGAAAGAGGTTTCTGTCAACACCATTCTGTCAACCTTCCTATGTGCGATTGGAAACCTTCTGGCTGTTGCAGCTACAGTCACCCACACATTCTCAGTTCTGGCACCTTCAGATACTGGGCTGCCTTTTTTTCTGTACAGGTATCTGTTTATTTTTCCAGCGATGTGCACTGACTGGGAGGTATGAAAGACTACTGTTTCTGTTGTGATTTTAAAATAATTCCTGAAAAGAGGGGGTCTGAGTTCTCTGGGCTTTGCTGGGACAAAAGATTTCATTTGATAACCGTTTCTGGAGTCACACATACGTTTTCTGTGCATGTTCCCTGCAGTGTACTAATACACATCTTCCTTTCAGTGATACACATCTGCTTTTGGTTTTATTCTCACTGAAGCAACTGTATAAATCCAGAGGGAATTAAAGAGGATACCCCAACAGTAATTTTTCTTGTAATCTATTCTCATTTGGTTCCTAGGAAAATACAGTTTCCTTGTAGTTCCATGTAGCAGAGGCAACAGATTTGGGTACTACATTCTCTTCATATGCTGTCTGGCCCATTTTAAAGGCAGAACATACAGAAATAATACACAAAGAAATATGTCTACAGGATGGAAGTGTCTCCTCTAAAAGCAAGATGAGATTTCAGTAATTTCTGAAAACCAACTTTCCTTGTGTTTCTGTTCCCTCTCTCGTTCTTCCCCTTCCTACTATCTCAGGAAAGAATATTTCAGAGAGCTGGCAGAAGCAGCAACTGGTATTATGGGAATATGAAATAACTGAATCTGCTACTTGTAGGAATGTACCCCCAAATGATGACCCTTGGGATGCAAGTAAATCCAACTGGCCATAATGCTTAATGCTGCTCTTCATACACATGAGGTGGAAACTTTAGATGTAGCTGTCTAGATAAATACATGTCAATGGGACTTTGACAGACAGTAGATGTGATCCATCGTGACTGTAAGCAGGGAGGAAAATTATGAGCTTTGTGATTTCATGACTTTTGGCAATAAATATACACAGAGTTCCCTGCTGTGTTCATATGCAGATGAGCTGATTGACAAAAGGAAAAAAAAATATGTCAGAGAGATGGATCTTTCATTTGTGGCTGAAGAAAGTTGCCCTGCTGTGAATTTGGCAGCACTAGCTTTGTTGGTCTCTTCTCCCTAGTAACAAGAGATTGGATAAGAGGAAATGGCCTTAAGTTCCACTAGGAGATCTTTGGTTTGGATATTGGAAGGAAATTCTTCACTGAAAGGGTTCTCAGACAGTGGTTTGTAACTGAAGAAGAGGGAAAATGCCTGTTCGCCAGCCTGCTATGTTCTCTTTAAATGGGGAAAGCTTAGATAGTCTTCATTTTGGTGCCTCAGTTCTTGAAAAATGCTGCATTAAGGAATGGACTACATTTGCATCCAATAATTAACTATGCTTGATATGTATCTTCCAGAGAGTACCGCCCTGTTTTACAACTCCTCAGAAGAGGGATGGTTTAGTCTTGAATCCCAGCATCTCATCCAGCAGAAGCTAGCAGTCCACTCCATGCATTGTTCTGCCTTGTGTTTGCATAGATGGGGAGAGCTTCCAGACTTCATGTGACTAAAAGGACAAACTAAGTTTTCTGAATTGTTGTCTTCTGGTTGTATTCCAAGTGGCTGGTCTGCAATCTATGTGCCATAGCAAGAGAGTTCTTGAGGGCATGCTGCCATGAGAAGTTATCTTGTCCGGCGTGGTAATAAGAGGAGGTGAAAATTAAACTGCTAGAAAAGTGAAAGAACAAAGGTAAATATTGAGGTTACTTGTGAAGGTTTGAGAATCAGCCAGTATAGCCTGAAGGGGAAAAGGGATAAAGCCAAAGGCTACTGTACCCACAAAGGAAAGGCAGCAGGAGACATTGGTAGTCTGGAGCAGCACAACCTGCTAGATGTAGCCATTGCTGACAAGCAACTCATAGTAGATAAAACGGTTTGTCGTTGTCCTTCCAGAGGATTTTCTATTTATTCAGCTGTAGTTTCAAGACTTGCAAGGACTTGCTAATCTTAGAAACTTTTCTCAAGCTTAATGGAAAACTGGCAGTAAGTTTGGGGGTAGAGGAAATACTCAGAAGGACGAACAAACACTCAAAGCAGTTGCTTTAATTTCCTTGGTTTATGAAACAACCTAAAGCTGTCTCCTGTGAAGGTTCTGCTTTCTGGAAGCAGAGTAAGGCCAGATGAAGAGACTCTTTTCCCTTTGCTTGGGAGTTTGACTAATGTGGTTCCAGTAATTTGAGAAAAAGAGGCATTTTCCAAGCTGTTGAGATAAGGAAGAGCCATTCAGATTCTTTGGTAAATTAAAAACCTGCATGATGAGAACTCCAAACCTGGACTACCAAAATCAGCGTTTTCTTAAGACCTTCTCCAGGGAAAAATATTTGAAGAGAGGAAAGAAAAGAGGCAGCTAATTGAAACTGTTTCTTATCATGTAAGAGGACAGACAAATGAAAAAGAGCTGGTCTGGACTAGAATAGTTTGATTTCCAGTAAGGAGAGGAAAAGTGTCCTTTGCTAGGCCATGTGACAGTCTCTAGACACAAACACCACCTAAGGAAGCACTGGAAAACTGCTTACACTGCCCATAAGTGAATACTACAGCTTTTGTTGTGGGCCCACAAGCCACAGGGTTTAGCTGTAATTATGTAACTTGAAGAATTACTAAGCCAATTAGCTAGAACAAACTTATTTAGCTGAGATTTTTTTTTTCTTAGACATTCCCAACAGATATTTGGTTCCACATTTTTGCTTTCATAAGAAAACAGCCACTTCTACAATGACAAGAAGCTTTGTCAGCAGGGAAGCTCGTATATATTTTCCTAAAACAAACTGATTTTTGTGAATGTGAGGAGCCCAATCTTTAACCATTAGCGTTTAAAAGTCACAACTGACCACTAGAGGGAAGTCACAGTTGCCGGTTCACAGAAGCCTAGGAAAAACTGCTACCCAAAGCAATGCATCCAAGTTCATGTCCCATGTGAACACAAATGTGTAAAGCCTTCATAAAATCAAGATGAATGAGATACAAGTTCTTGAGGATTTGCTTGTTTTGCAAATGCAATTGTGCTGTGTATATAAGCAATAACATTAATGACCTTTTCCTAATTGACCTATTTTTGTTATTATGGTCATAAATTACAGAGACATTTTGGGCAGAACTGCTGTCTGAAGAATAAGTTGCTAAGAACTATGGGATAGGGATGCTGTGTCTGAAAATCAGCAGCTAGCCCTGTCCTAAAGGTGCAAGGAAATGGTGCTTTTTGGAAGCAGAATTGGAACCCGGAAGCCTTCCTGGGTTATTAGTCCCCAGATCAGTGTTTGTAGGTGCCCATGCTTGACAGCTATATTAAAAACAAACAAACAAACAAAACCCCCACAAAACCCGAACAAACAAACTGAAAAAAACCCAACCAAGTAAAAAAAAAAGTTAATAAAAATTTATATTGATTCAGTTGGTTTGCAGGCAGTTATCTCAGATTTGGTGATTCACATAAAAGCTCAAGATGGCTACAGAAAGGGCAACGTGCAACCCACGTCTGAACTTGCCAAACTGGAGGGGACAGTTTTCCATGAGAAGCCCAGAAGTCCAGCCTGCACCAGGTAATTTGTAGGCCAGTAGTTCATCTTGCTGAAGGACTGTACTTGATCTGGTTTTTAATTTGTCAGGTCTGCCCTTAATCTTTGTGTCACAGAAGAAAGGCTTAAGGTCTTGACGCATGAAGATGGGAATAGCTGTCACACAGCAGATTGCTCTCAGGCAGGGTGGGTGCAGTAGCAGCAGGAGCAAAGTTCAGCACTGCCTGCTCTGCCTGCCCCCTTGCTCTGACACTCTTTAAGTGACTCGTTTTAAAGTGTGTCCAGGATGGTGACCACTATTAACTCTTGATCGGGACAGGCAGCACAAAACACATTTTCAGTATGACACCACCAGAAGCCCTGCTGGTCTGCAATGAGATGAAGAAACACTGAATTGATTCACATTGTCAGACAGCATCATCTTCAGAGGGACACTGCCTGCAGGAACCAACTCAGCATGTCAGAGCCCATTCATGTGAGGAGGATAGAAGCTCTGTCCTTTGGGACTGACATCACATCATCTCTGCAGCACCAACAAGGGGTGGAAGAGAAAGATATTTGCAGGGTGCACAAAGGTTTGTAGTAGCAGACTTGTTGCATGGGCTGAGGCAGTAGCATAAAATAGGAGAGCCTAAGGCATTAAGAAAATAATTGAAGCTTTCTGAATGCTGCCATAGAAAAACCACACATCCGCGCCATACAATATACATGGGTGCAGGCTCGTTGAGGTTAAAGATGGGAATGCAGCCACAGGTTAATGATTAACAATAGAGAAAAATTGGCATTTTTTGTTAGTTTGTTTTCTTTTTGCTGGTAGCAGGAGCAGAGATGCTGAAAACTGGAACCCAGCACAGATGATTCAGACAGGCAGCCACCACCTTGCCAAAGCCATTGAAGCTTTATTCGCTTATACCAGCTGAGACTTCTGCTTGTGGCATTTTAGGCAGGTCTTTGGGCAGAGGTTTGCATAATGAATATTTTTTCAGTGAATAACTGTCTAACAGAGTGTTACGGTTTCTCTGCTAATGACAGCAGCCTCCAGCAGGGAGATTGCAGCCACAGTCAGTTCACATGCTGGAGACAGCTGCATGGCGGAACCACGATCTTCCTCTGCTAAATCATCTATTTCAGACTGCAACTGGAAAACATTTTATTCCTAACAGTTAAAAAAAAAAAAATGTAGCTGATTTTGGTAAGATTATTTCTCATCAGTGATTCGCTAGATTTGTAACTGTAATAATGTTACAGGATCACTGCACAGGCCAAAGTCACAGTCCATGTTTTTAGTCTCTCAGACTATATACATTCTAATGCTACATACAAAAGCTCGGAGGCACTCATTGCAACATCACTCTTCACTACAGGTAACATTTTCTATTTTTAACAGCTGGAATTTGATGTTCCATGTAAAAGATAACAGAAGAAATGGGATTAATTTCTCTGTCACTCATCTCAAGGTTTTTCTGCAGGTTTGGTTTCGTTCTGGGTTTTGTTGCCTGACAGTCTTTTCTTTTTTTTTTTTTTTTTTTTTTTTTTTTTTTTTTTTATTATACATTTGGTAAGATAAGTTTCAAGAGTGATTTACATCCATTCATCACTGGATGATGAAGTTTTCAGGAAGATACTCAGAGAAAAATTGCTGTATACCATAAAACTAGTCTGTCAGAAATGAGATGTGACAATCAGTGCAGCTTAGTCCTGCATCCAGGAATAGTCTTTCCCTGTAACTCAGACTTCCATTTCAAATCAGCTTTCCATGTGAGACTTGGATCGATATAAAAACACTCAGATGTTGAATCTGAAAAATTCAACTGCTTTGGCTGACAAAGTAAAAGCTAATGAACAAAACACGAATTGCTATGGTTTGGGGCAAATTAACAGTAAACTGGGGTGTGGGGGGAGGGGTTGTTTCTGTTGAAAACAATGTAAAGGGAAGCCTATAGGAGCCATTTTGCCATTGATTTATGTTTTGGCCTCACATCAAGAGTTGTTTCCAGTTCCTTGTGTGTAGCCTCGAGGAGCCTCTGAGGTTCCCTGGTCTCACCTAGAGGCAAACCCCACTACTACTCCAAAGAAAAAGTTAGAGTAGAGGAGGTCACTAAAGGAAGGTTAATGCTTAGAGGACATATGGTTTTCCACCCCTTTGAACCATTACCGGCATGCACTAGAAACAGTTCCTACAAACTGCGTGTCTGTGGCCACTCGATTTAACTTTGTATTAACAAATACTTCATTACACATTTTAAATAACTGCCTATTTTTATAAAGAACTGACTTATCTGGAGTTATGTCTACAAAAGGATGAAGAAATAGAGAGTGAACCAAGGCTCCACACATCTTTTACTCAGGCTAGCGAATACAGACAGACCAGTGTCTTGCTCAAAAGTGGGTCAAAAGACACATGAAAAACACCCACCTGAGTCAGCAGGATCAAGCCCTTTCTTTACACAGGACAGTGGTTTGCATCAGCATAGGCATGAATATTTACCAAGGTTAGGAGAGCCCAGTCTGCCCTCTGTCATGAAGGTCCTCGTTATGGGAACAGCCTTGTGCAGCCACGTTTGCACTCTCAGGAGTGGTGCTGCACTTCCAATTAATTAGTTGATAGGTTTCCTTTGCCAGGATGGAAGAGCCTGCCTGATCAGAAAAAGGAGGAAACCAGAGGAACCCGCTCTCCAGATCCTTGCAGGGTGGCATGATACTGGTGCTTTCACTACAGCAAGTGTGCAGTTACTCTCATCCAGGTTAAAAGCCGTTGGCCAAAGCAGGACTCACCTAAAGCTGAAAAATGCCTACTGAGTTATTCTGGCCGGAATGGTCACTCACAAACGAACTGTGCTAAAGACAGAAGAGGGTAACAGGGACAGCCATGGCCCCACGGCTGCAAAGGCAGGGCATGATCTGGTGGGTAGTGCCATGTGTTACCCTCAGGATCTCTTTTGCATTCCCACAGTGGTCGACCCCTCAGAAAAGTCAAATTGCTAGATACTGCTGTTTTTTTGTTTATTGACGTTGTCATATGTAATACCTGCTTGATATGGTAGCTCTTCATAGGACAGACATTGAGACTAAGCACTGAAAATGAATCCCTGAATGCCACCATCCACTGGTACTCATTTCTGACCTTGAGATAAACAAATGCCTCTCCAGAATGATATGTTGTGCTGTTACTTCACATGCTGGTCCACAGCACACTTAGAACTAATCAGTTGACTTTGGGCTTTTTAAATTCTGACAAAGACAGTTGAGGCCTATGTGAAAGAGCAGCAATTTTGGGTATCAGCAAAAGTTTCCTAAGGATCCTGCTCTGGCAACTGCTTAGATAAATCTGATAAAGGCGATCTTTGGAGATCGCTTCCAACCCCTAATGCTGTGTGTGATTCTGATGTTAACATTACAGTGTATCTTGCCCTGCAAAGCACCCTTCACAAATGAGTACCCCAGTATGTTACATGAAACACAAAAGGCACCTGTGGTTATTTTGTCCTCACTGTGTTAAATGCTCATAGAGCTAAATCCTGAGAAAGCTTGTGTCATATCAAACAAGTCTGCCACTGAGGTACTGCAGGCTGGCCACAGCCACCTGCCGTGAATCACATGGTGAGGGTCAGGAGTGATCTGTAAATCTCTGTCTTTCATCACTCCTAATAGCAACTGAAAATTAATTGGCTCAACTCTTCAGAAACTGAGATGATTTTCATACAATCTGGGTGAATAAATAAGTACATTGAAAGGTTATTGTCCAAACTGAAGAGCCCCAGGCATCCTGCTTCAGTCTTGCTACAGGTCCATACATCATCCTTGCAGGAAGGTTTGTAAATTTCATTAATCTATGCACTACTGATTTTTTTTTCACCTTCTGAGATCCTAATGAGCTGCACATATGCCTGACCTTGAAGTAATAGCTCAAATTACATTTGAGGAGCTGTGTTCTGGAATACAACCACTGAGATATAAACTGATTAAAATAAACTGCACATAGCTTCACTGCATGTGACCAAGTGATAGTAATGTGATATTGCAATTACCAATTGCACCTCTGCTTTTTCAACAGGTGTGCTCAGATAGCATGCAGAATGTCCACAGTTCTGCTGAAACGAGCAGGTGTTTTCAGTTATGATTTCTCAGAAAGCTCAAACAAGTGATGAAGCCTTTCCATGGTTCCTGTCAAAGGCTCAGTGTAATCTTCAAATATGTTGAGTTTCTGTTACAAATTATGCAAAATTAATAATTATATTAATTTTGATATCCGGTGAAGTTGTTAATAACTATGAAAATTGTTTATTAACATCAAATTTCACCAGAAAACTTACTTACAATGTCCAAAACATGGGGTTTGGATATTTATACACACAGGGAACAGGCAACCTAGAATGCTTAAGAAATAACTAGCAAATACAAACATTAGACTTAGAACTGGAAAGAGGTTCTGAGTTTCAATTATACTGCTTGCCATTAGGAGACTCCAGAAGCTTCTTTCTGCTGCTAAGGCAGAAGGCACAATAGAATATAGTTACAGAATTTCTCTCAAGGAGGCTTTGACTATTTACTCACAAAATAGTATCAGACAGTACCCAGACACTTGAAGGGAGTTCTGTCGGTGTCCTGAAAGCCATTGCAGGCAAAACAGAGCATAATAGAGCAGAGCACACTGCTCAAGACTTAGCTCCATTTGTATTATTTGTGTAATGGCTCCTCTGGCCACAGAGATTCACCAATCAGAATGGCAAACCTGACCATATTAGGTGAAACCAGGGCTTGCTTACCCTTATTTGGGCAAGATACTTGCAAGTGCATAAACACCTCTGCATACTTGTTTATCACTTTGGGATGGGACATAATGGCCCAAGCCTTTGTTTTCCTCGGGCCAGCCATTGCTTCCCCCATCAACAGGGTGGGGCAGGCCAGGACATGTTTTAGGCCTTCCACAACAGCTTCCTCATCCTGCATTTGGGCAAACAAGGGAAGCTGAGTGTAAACATGCCTTGGAGGATTGTTGATTTAACTCTGGTCTCTGCAGGTTTGTCTCTGCTGTTAATTAGAGGCATGCTAAGGCTAGGGCATCACTGTTAGCTCATTACTAGGCTCTGTTTTGAAAGGCTCTGTAAAGCCTCAGAGGTACTCACTCCTAAAAGGCAATGAGGACAGAACTGCATCCATTCTGGCTCCCTTCAGTACCACCTCAGCGTGTGCCATATGCCAAACAGCCAGGACAAACCTCTGCCATGCCATAAGAGAGCATGCTCCCACACCACTGCAGCAGCTCTAGACATGGGGAGGGAGAAGGGCGAGGGGAGGCCTTGGCGAGTCCAGCTTATCATCTGCAGAGCAGGGTCTATGTAGAGAGCTCACAAACGGGTCTGTGCTCCCCAAGGCCACCAACTCATCCTATACTCTTTTATCCCACACACTGACAGTCTATGACAACTGTGCTATCATGAACAGGGGGAGGGGGGGGGGGGGGGGGGGGAGAGGACGAACCC
>VWZE01019340.1:87595-126854 GCA_013396675.1 Eubucco bourcierii
GAGGGGGGGGAAGAGGACGAACCCCTCAGACAATAATTACTTTAAATAAAATAGCCCAAACTGACCCACATCATATTTTCTGGTCAAGTTGAGAAAATAGATGGTTTAGAAAACCCATCTCTGCATGTTTCTTCCTCCAAGCAGGGCAGTCATTATGCCCACCAGAAAGCAAGATGGGAGATCCCACAGCTGAGCCCATTGTGAGATGAAATCACAAGTGGTGAGTATTCCACTTTTATCTGAGGTATTGGAGACTCTCTTTAGCTAAAGACAGGGCACAAGGAGGTCCAAGCCACACTAACTGATCTTGTGGGGTTTGTGTTGCACTGCTGCATTCATCTTTTGCTCTGTTTGTGCTCCCAAATGAGTTTTACCTCAGATTAGCTTGGCAGAGTGCTTTCTTCTCCTCTGCCTCTTGTATGGCATCATCTGTTCAAGATAATATGCAATTAAATTCCTTTACTTGACTGAGACAGAAGAAATGGACACTATTAAATGTGTATATTTAAAATGTGTTTTTCAAAACGATCATGAACATCAGTACAATGATGCTCAGAATGAATATTCCAGGTGAACAAAATATTTTAATTGCAAAAGATTAACAGCAGCAATGAAGGGGAAAAGTGCAAATGTCAGAGGACACAAATGTATGGGACACATATAGGGTGGTTGTGGTTGACATATACGGCATAGCTGTAGCAGACAGAAGGTATGTTGCATCTACACAGTTATTCAAGCACTAATGTCTAAGCAGAATTCAGGAGTAAGTGCCAAACAAGAGGGCACACGAGGTTGTTTATTGACAGCCAGCTGAATAAGAGCTAGCAGTATGCCCAGGTTACCAAGAAGGCTGGCAGCATCCTGGCCTGTATCAGGAACAGGGTGACAAAGAGGACAAGAAAAATGATTGTACCCTCCTGTACTCAGCACTGGTGAGGCCACAACTTGAGCACTGTGTTCAGTTTTAGGGTTCTGATTACAAGAAAGACATCGAGGTGTGGGATCATTGTCCAGAGAAGGGCAGCAAAGCTGGTGAAGAGCCTGGAGAATGGCTGTTATGAGGAGTGGCTGAGCAAAGCAGGGTTGTTTAGTCGGGAGGAGGTTGAGGAGAGACCACATTGTTCTCTATTGTTATCTGAAAGGAGATTGTAGCAAGGTGGGTGTTGGTCTCTTCTCCCCCGTAATAAGTGATAGGACAAGAGGAAGTAGCCTCAAGTTGCACCAGGGAAGGTTTAGATTGGGTACCAGAAGAAGCAACTTCATTGAAAGTGCTAGCAAACAGCAGAATAGGCTTCCAAGGGTGGTAGTTGATTCCCATCCCTGTAGGTGTTTAGAAGGTGCAGTGATGTGGTGCTGACGTGGTTTAGAGTCAGGCTTGGTAGAGTTAGATACTGGTTGGACTTGATGATCTTGAAGGTCTTTTCTAACTGAAAGAAACAATTGTTCAATTCTAGTGAACAAGAACAGTGAGCGAATTAGATAAGGCAACAGATTGGACAAAAAGGGCAGAGATAAAGAAAGTGTGACTGAGAGAAGACTTTTATACCAGTTATGTATTTACCTCTAGAGCCTTGAAAGAAGGGGATCTGTATGATCTTCACATTGAACTTCTATGAATAAGCAAGAATGAAATCCCCTGAAAAAAACATACTGCCATTAAAACATGTTGAGAGAAAGATTACCCTTGAGGAAACAAAAAGCAGAAATGAATGGCTGATTGCCCAAACCTAAAAGGAGATGTCCTGCCCACTGCCTCATGAACAATGGTGTGATGCCTTCAAAAGTTTTTGTTGGAAGGAAAAAACCCCACAGTTTTAGAGCCCAGTAATTGCCACTCTTTTATTCAAGAGTAGCTAATAAGACATCCGGGGAGAATTGGGTTGATTTAAATACTTCATTCTAAAGGGCATTCAACAATCATGTTCTGACTAAATGGAAAATCAAGTCAGTCACACTCTCCATTTGGAACTGTGGGTATTGTTAATGGATCTAGTATCTCAGTGCACAGCTTTGTCACTGGATCCAGACATGGGTGCAGTTAAAAAAACAGTCCCTTGGGGACCCACACCACTCTGAACATGGCTCTGAGCACCAAAGAAGCTGAGAAAATTGTGCTTATGTTTTGAACAAAGTACAGGTGTTAGATTATAGACATGTATCCTGTCAGCTTCAATATGAGTAACTTCCTGTGCTTCATAATCTTAACAGTAAATTGAAATTTATGTGGCAGTGACATAAATGGAAATAAAATCGGATTGTCACCGTTCTTACCATATATTTGCTAATTATTTTTTTTCCATTGAGTTCAGCTTTCTATAGTGGTGTCTGTACCCTTCCAGCAGTGAAAGGGAATGGAGTTTATCTACCTGCTCCCACTCAGCTGAGTCAGACAAAACTTTTGAAACAGCCAAATCTAAATACTTTGTTAAAACTAAAAACCTGGTGTGATGGTTTGGGAGTTCCCCACCCTCCCACACTTTGTAAAATGACCCAGACTAGAACTCATCTGGCTGGAAGTTAAGGACTGAAGCTCTACTTACAGCTCAGCACAATGTACAGCAGATATATACACTATAGACAGGAATACTTACAGAAATACACAAGTTAAAGGTAATACAGAAACACAACTCCCCTCCCAGAAATCAGAGACCCCAGGAGGGGCTCCCAACCACACTTCCACCTTCTCCCCACCCCTGTACCTTACCCCAAGGTTTGACTTACGTGCAAGGTGAATTAGGAGGATCGGCCAGGGGGGTTAGAAGAAAAGTGGTTAGTGAAAATCAGCATTACTCTTTTCTGTACTTCCCCAAGAACTGAAAGGATGTTACTTTAGTATATCTGTTACAGACTCCTGAGCAAGCTGACATCACTATAAAGTTACCACCTGCAGGACATGTTTGTGGAGCTGTGACAGGGTGGTGGTCAAGAGGATGCTTTTGGTGGCCATGGGAAAAGCTCTCAGTTTCTTCTGCCACCATTCTCAAAACTCTTCTCCTTGCTCAACCCCAGGAAGTCCTGTGTCCTGTTTTAGGCATTGTATTCAATGTTAAATCTTAAAGCTTCTTGAATATTAGTTCATTGCCACAATTTTATTGCTTAATCTCAAGGGGATTTGGTTTGTTAGTTTATAATAAGTGCATCATGTTGGAAGTGACCTCAAGGATCATCTAGTTCCAACCCCCTGACATAGGCAGGGACACCTCCCACTAGTACAGGTCACTCAAGGCCTCATCCAACCTGGCCTTGAACACCTCCAGGGAGAGATCATCCACAACCTCCCTGGGCAACCTGTTCCAGTGCCTCACCACCCTCATTGGAAAGAACTTCCTCCTGACATCTAGTCTAAATCTTCCCTCTGCCAGTTTAAACCCATTGCCCCTTGTCCTGTCGTTGCAAGACCTTGTAAATAATCCCTCCCCAACCTTCTTGTAGGCCCCCTTCAGATACTGGAAGGCTACTAACAGGTCCCCTCAAAGCCTTCTCTTCTCTAGGCTGCAGAGCCCCAACTCTCTCAGCCTGTCCTCATAGGAGAGCTGCTCCAGCCCTCTCATCATCTTTGTGGCACTCCTCTGGACCTGCTCCAACACTTCCATGTCCTTCCTGTGCTGAGGGCTCCAGAACTGCACACAGGACTCCAGGTGGGGTTTGATGAGAGCAGAGTGAAGTGGCAGAATCCCCTCCCTTGCCCTGCTGGCCACACTGCTCTTGATGCAGCCTAGGACTCGGTTGCTGTCTGGGCTGCATGTGCACACTGCAGGCTCATGTTGAGCTTTTCATCAACCCAGACTCCAAGGTCCTTTTCCTCAGGGCTGCTCTCCAGCCATTCACCACCCAGCCTGGATTTGTGCTTGGAATTGTGCCTACCCAGGTGCAGGACCTTACACTTGGTCTTGTTGAATTTCATGAGGTTAAAGTGTCCCTTTAGTATACTTTGAGCTTATGGCCACAGTGTTCACTCGGTGAAGGTTAGGTACAGTGTGTAATTTTCCCTGGACTGCTGTTAATCTCTTGGCCCTAGAAGATCTAACTTCTTTGTACATCAGTAAAGCTCAAGAACTGGTTTAACAAAACTTATTCTCTACTTAACATTATATTTAAAAGAAAGCAGATGATTTAGCAGTTCAGGTTAGCAAGTTAAGTAGTCACAGTTACAGGAAAACAAGAATTTAAACAAATTTTGGGTATTTTAGTTTCTGAAGGAACACAAATCAATAAGATTTACAGGTTGTAAGGCCTCATGAAGTCTGGCTGTTGGTATTGATAAGTAGCAGTTTGGCATCAGGAAACTCAAAATATGGGCAAGTTCATCAATACAGGAGGATAAAGGGGAAACTACAAAACCTGACACTTGCTTTTAAATCACAGATTCTATAGGAAATCAAATCTTTGTCCTTGAAGAAAGTGAGACAGATATTTCAGTCTGCTAAATCCTGGCAAGGGCAATTTGAGTCAGTCATGTCAGAAGTACAGTCATCCTGTTGGAAGAACTCCAGAAGAGTGATTAGTGGTTGTTCAAGCAGGAAGTAATAAAAGCAATTCAGCCTCCTCCAGAGAAAGGTAATACCACAACAATGTGATGTTCCTGGGATAATGGAGCATTAGACCAGTGAGTGAGTTGATGTCATTGATAAAAGATAGACTGGAAACCATGATTATTCCAGTGAAATAAGTTTCGCTCTGAGAGAAAAAGCACAAAGCATAAGCACTTGAAAAATAGGCTGAATGTACGTCAAAGAAGGTAAAACGGCTACAAAACACACCTGAGTATACTACAAAAATTTTAAAGGTTCTATTGATAGTGATATTCCATCACCTAGTAGTTTAGTTATAAAGTGTAAACCTGTAGGTCCCATCCAAAATCAGTGAGTTATGAACAACAAATAACAGTTTGCCCATGTAACTGCAGAACAAAAAGCTGAATTCTGATCATTCAGCTCCTTTGGAACTGTGTTATGTTGTGTATTGATGTCTCTAAGAGGTGAGGTCTCGTTGCTCTCTCCCATGCTGGGACTACAGCTGTTAGTCACAATGATTTCATAATGCTGTAATTTGATCAATGCCTGCAGAACCTAAGTGAGCACCCCAGCCTGCAGGTGGACATGCCACTGGAAAAAGTATTATGTCACAAAAATGCAGGACACATTTTAAAATTATCATTCCTAAAACAAAGAACAATGAAAGCAAAAAGAAACTGAGCCAGTGGGGGGGACAGACAAATGCAAACAGAGTAAAAGCACTGATGGCAATTTGGCAACCTAAGGAGTACTGGAGAGACTGAGGAAGGACGATAATGAATAGGAACTGTTCTTCCAGGCTCTGAATACAGCTACTGTGATTCAGATTTGGAAGCTGTATAAAAGTCTGAGAAGAACAGGAGAAAGGAAAAAAAGAGTTCTTGAGAGCCTAGTTCTGAGCAGATCCTACACCACTCCAAGGCTCAGAGCTTGGTTCTACAATAAGATGGCTGACTGCATAACTGGAATGTTTTCACAGCAGTATATAAACTAATTTTTAAGAATATGGACCTTCTGCTGAACCCTTTATCGCTGTTTATGAAGTGTGCTGGGTTCAGCCCATGTCTCATGGGCAAAGGTAATTCCCATGAGTGTGGCATCAAAGCATGCAGATGTCCTTCGCTCCATGACTGACACTATTTTCCTTTGCTTTGGAAACTCAACAAACCTGGACTCTGCAATGCCAAAGGATCTCTTAATTTCCTTACTGGGCCAGAATAGCCCCTTTCCAATTTCATGGCCTCTGTATTATCAAGTGTGGAAAGTATATGGGCAAAACATCTCATAAAAATTCCAGTTACTGTAAGAAAGACAATTTTCCTTTCCCAAGAGACAGACACAGAGATATTTGGCAGAAGAACTACTAATATGTGGACAAAGGAAAAAAAAACAAAACATGAAGAAAAATCAAATGTGACAGTCAAACAATAGAAAAGATAGGGAGAATAAAGTTTTAAGTTTTGCCAAGAAAAGGAGATCATGGGGAGAGTTTAGAAACATGACAGAGGTGCTACAAGGTCTGTAGCTGAAACTGTCCCAGACAAGGGAGAGTGACTGAGACACAAGGCTGAACAGAAGTACAAGCAAAGGGTTAGATCACAAAAGTGTCATGCTGGAAGCTCAGGCTGAATCCAGCTACCTAGATAAACTGAGTATGGAGAGGAAGAAAACAGAAGAAAACAGAGTTGAAGTGTATGAGAAAGGTGGAGAAATCATAAAGGGGAAGGAGATCTTAAAGAGGGCTCAGACAAAAATTCGCATAGGATAAGATATCAAGAAAAATTATGTCGGCTGCTGGGCTGAAAACAGAAGAGACATTGAGTTGGACAGCACAATTTCCTTCCTCCAAAAATGCTGTAAAAGCTCTGTGCAGAGATGTTTCAAAAGGGAGGCTGAATCAATCTCAGTAGAAGCAAGGAATGAGCTCGGCAGAGGGACCCTACACAACAGTCTTAGATGGCTCATTTGGAAGGAATATAAATGTAAGGCTCAAAAGGTGAGTAACATGGAGGAGGCTGAGACCTGCTCTTTTGAAATGGAGAATTACATACCAAGGTGGTATCTATACCTTGGTATTTCTATTACATGCATATACAATAAAAGTTTTTTATGGGTTTATGTGATAGGTAAAGCTAGCAAAAAAACATTCAGAAATGTGATAACCGATACATTTCTGAATTATTCACTGAAGAGTTTCTACATTTTGCAGGTATGAAGGCTGCAATGTAATTAAGTGGGCATATAAGCTGTGTGGATACCATGTTCAAACAGATATCATCTGTTACAGGGAAATGCAATTGAACTTGCCCCATATAATTAGCAGTCAGTCATCAGCATGCTCAGCCCCTGCAGAGATGTGCTTTCATTAGCCTGAGCTGGCTATTGATAGCTTCCCCAACTTCCACCATCCCCTGGAGCATGAGGCAGCCTTTCACCAGTCTCTGTATTTGGGACTGGTTGGTCAGATGGGGGGGGGTGGGGTGGGAGGGGGAAAGACTGCTAGAGGCCAGCCAAGATAAAGATTTTTAACAGCTGAACTACAGAATCCAAAGCAATTATATAAAATGAATTCAACATGTGAATCCAGCGTGTTTTAGCACCATGAGAAAGCAACAATTTTTACTGCAATTATAGCAATATGCAATATGCTTCTGCTAATTATTTTTCTTATCAGAATGTGAAACAATATTTGAGGAGTGCATTTCTGTACCATCAGCAGTTTACAAATGCTGCAGAAATCCTGCAAGTTTAAAAGCTCAGCCTTGGTGAAGTGAGAAATTAAAAAAGTCTGAGCAAGTTCCCACACAAAGATAGGAACTGGATCAGGCTTTTGACTGAATGGCACCAGGAACAACTGAAGGTTTGTAGCCAGAGAGATTCTCACAACTGAAGAAGCAGTTCCTTGTTTAATAATTTTAAGCTGCCCATTTACACTGGCTCATAGCCACAAGTTTGAAAGTAAAGGAGTGTAGCTTTTCTGGGAATGAAAAAGTAGCTCCAGTGACTGTGTGATTACTGGGTTTTGGCATTTATCTGGCAAACTATCAGATATTCCAGTCTAGCACATTAATGTTGTAAAAATGTGATGAAATAAGCCTTTATTAGTTTACCAATGTAATTGTTTTTTCCTGTTGCTATTGTGTTATCTTTCATGCCACTGCAAAGGAAAAAAAATATCTAAACCCTTTAAAATAATCTCATTCAAAACTGTTATGAAATATGACAATTCCTCAATTCTCTAGGAATGAGTACAACTTTATCACCCAAGTCCATAAACACCCTTTGTAATCTCAGTTTAAATGTCTTTCTCTTCAAGTGGAAGGATAAGGGTTTCAGGATGAAAAGTTCCCCAGAAGCAAGATATATGTTATTTTCAGATAGTGTGAGTGATCTACACTGGCCCTGAACAACTTCTCTTGAGGTGAAGGGGTGATTTCTCTACTGAGGTAGAAAATAGATAATAATTGAAGCATGCTTGTGCACTTTTCAGCATTGGGACTAATTGGATGATTAAAGTACTTCAAAGAAGATCCAGGTACTCTCTGCAGTAAAGATTCACAATCTTTACTCATGAGATTTCTGGCTCTTGCTGCCTGACTTAACACAGCCACAGTTGTTATATAGAGGATGTTGGGTAGGTGGAAGACCCACATAGCTGTTCTTTCTCTGCCTTCATTAACACTTCTCTTCTTCCAAATATCTCTTTAATGTTGGCCTTTCCATAATCACTGCATTTTTGTATTGCATCTCAAAGCCTTCAAGATCTTTTCCACTGTGTCTTCATAGTCCTTATCAGTATAGCCTTGACCCAGCACTTACCCTGCAAGACTCAAACTGCTTCCAGCCAGCAAACAGAGAAAATGTTTTTGACAGTGTTGCCAAGCTCCTGGTGGATGGAAAATTGTAAAGACCCATAAGAAGGCTTGAAGAATGCAATACTTTTTTTTTTTTTTTTTTTGGTGGGGGGGAGGCATGTTGTATGCTCTGTGTGCTAATTCTGAAAAATTAAGTAGTCAAAACCGTGATATTTAGTTTTCTATGTAGCTGTATAAGTTGGGAACTTGAGGTCAGCAGAAGGACTTCATTTTCTCTCGAGTGTTTTCAGTGGCTTCTATGCTCAGCAGCCATTAGAGAGCTTTGCCTCTGAGACTCCTGCAGATAGAAGCAGAGCAGAGGGAAGGAATCTAGCATCTGTGTGTGGGCTGCCCTTGGCTTTGCTAGAGTTGATGAAAATAATGATGGTAGCTCAATCCTTCTAGACTTGCTTAATTTCTGCCATAGTTTTTTTCTAGGGCACCATAGTAAATATCAGGTGATGAGAAAATCTCAGTGGGCCTGCCTTCCCCAAGCAGCAAGTCTTGGTCATCTCCCAGTACAGGGCTTTGAGCTCAGCCACCGATGAATGAGCCTCTTCTGCCATATAGACGCAAGACTGCTGTGAAGTGAGACATTCACTGTTTCTCAGGAAGAACAGGAATTAAACCAGGTGAACTTGCATTTGGTAAGCTAAGATAATGTCCTCACGTCTTAAGAAGGATGTGCTTTGGACATAGCAGATTTCCATGAAACAAGTATATCTTTAAAGAAGAGAGGAATTTTGGTAGCTGAAGGAAAGCACAACTGCATATCTCTCTTGTCTAAAATGAGCTGATAAAACACTCAAACTCCACAGTTATTTCACTTTCATACCTGTTTAGTGCCCATTAAAAGCACTTGGCAGCCCTCTTGGTAAGCATTGTGCCAATGACAATGAGGGGTCTGTGAGACATAAGGGATATGCAAGTGGTGCCTAAACATGGACACTCGTGGACCCTAAGTGCCACCATGATAGGGGGAACCCAGACAGGATTAAACATAATGCAAATGAATCATTGGCTCAGTTTACATTTCCCTATACTTTCTCCTCTGATGGAGATATATATGTATATGGAATATCAAGCATATGGTATTTCCTTAAGCTGCCAGCAGGTGAAAGTGCCAATTGCTTTGAAACCTATTGTAGGCACCTGAGCTTTCCTCATTTTTAGATAGGACTTTTTGGATACCAAATAGAGTCAGTTCTGATTCTGAATCTTGGCATCTAAGCATGACAGCATTGAGTGCCACCATATCCCAAGCCTTATATTGAATGTGGACCCTCTTCTGGGTTTATTAAGTGGAGAGCTAAGACTCAGTCAGGCTGGTGTGATAAAGGAATACCTAGTTATACATCTAATTGGCATATAGGGGTCAGAGAAATGGTAAAGAAGCTTATTTATGTTATACAGCCTACACAATTCAATATGCTCCAAGGGGAGATATTTGCTGAAGAGTGCTGCCAAAAATACATGCTTTAAAAAATTCAGTAGCTTTAGGGGATAAAAATTGGACTTGAGCAGCAATAAAGATGATTAGCTCCTTAAATCTCTTCTGTG
Source organism: Eubucco bourcierii (assembly GCA_013396675.1). Classification (NCBI taxonomy): domain Eukaryota; kingdom Metazoa; phylum Chordata; class Aves; order Piciformes; family Ramphastidae; genus Eubucco; species Eubucco bourcierii. The sequence continues at coordinate 97,524 of VWZE01019340.1, forward strand.
AATCCTATTAAATTCAACTTCCACAGCCTAAAGAGCTTTTCCCCTCTCCCCCCACCAGCTCCCTAGATAAAGTGAATGTGTGGTGTTGGACAAGATATTACTCTAATAGAAGACTTCTCTCATAGGAAAATCTGGGAAAATACTCATCAGATCCCCTAATTACAAGGGATACAGTTCTATGTGCAATCACCTTTCCTGACTTGTCTTTGAGGCAGTTTTCTCTTCCCTTTACTGATCTGCAGAGCTGTTAATGGATACTTGCTGGCTATTGACCTTCCTAGACTTTGAAAACAACCAAAGACAATGTTTAGAACAACTTGATCGCCAGATATTTGGTTTTGTCTCTGTGCAGAAACAAAGAAAACTAGAGCCTAGGATTACTCTCTTTTTGGAATTTAAAATATTGCAGTATTGTACAACAGTGAAGAAGGTGAGAGACAAGGCCTGTTGTTGAGAATATCTGTTCCTCTTCCTAAAAACTGTGAATTCACTGTGACCTCATCATCCTCTCTATGTTTAGCTCATCTATCTGGACTCAAGAGAGTCCAGTCTGCAGAGTGGACTCAAGAGTTGCAGTTTGGACTGTCTCCAAGATGCCACCATGCACACTCAGCTTGTCCTTGTAGGCAACCTGAAAACAGGGATGAAGTTTCTCCTCACCCTTGAAAAAGCAAGACCACACAGTCTGCAATAACCCTCTGACTTCCCATCACTCTGCACCTGCAGAGACTGTGCATATTAATGTTGGTAAAAAGAACAGACGCATAGAAATAGAGTTTAGGGCCCAGATTTTAAGAAGCACCAAAGTGCTTAGCAATGCACATTAACAGTTGTATATGGCCCAGGCCACATCAAAGAGGTTACAGCTCTCTGTAACAGGAAGATGGTGAACAGCACCTGGATAGGGGCCTTGTGAACTTGAAAAATTATTCATCTTGTGAAAAAAAAAAAGGACAGACACTTCATAAAATAAAATTAAATAAAAGTCTCTTTCATGTTGGACACTATTCTGGTTTTGCTGGGACAGAATCAGAAGCCAGCCACTGGGCTGCAGGCCATTAGTAGTTTTGGCTTAACCAGGACAGATGACTTGAGTTGGCTCACAGGTGTACTCCATGTAATCAGCGTCACGGTATAGTGAGGAAGGCTGTTAAGGAGAGGGGAAGCTTTTGTTACAGCCTCTTGTCTCAGTTCAACTTTACTCTCTCTCTTCTGCTGCTGAGGACTGCCTTTCTGGGTATTGTGACTGCTGTAATCTTGCTGGGCTGAGTATATCTGTATATATCTTGTATTGAGAGTGCTGGTCTTTTCTCACAGGTAGTTAGTGATAGAACATGACAAAATGGCCTCAAGCTGTGACTGGGTAGGTTTAGACTGGATATTAGTAAAACTTTTTTAACAGAGAATGGGCAGCCCAGACAGGTGGTTGAGTCACCAACCCTGGATGTGTTTAAAAGTTGTTTGGATAGGGTGCTTGGGGAAATGGTTTAGGGTAAATCTTATAGAGTAGGGATATCAGTTGGACTTGGTGACCCTGAGGGTCTTTTCCAACCTGAATGTTTCTGTGATTCTGTATTAATTTGGATAACTCATTAAATGTTATGAGTATGGCAGGAGGTTGGAGCTAGATGATCCTTGAGGTCCTTCCAACCCTACCATTCTATGATTTTCCCTTCTCTGCAGGGGAAGGGTCATTGGGTCATAGAGTAACTGGTAGAATTTAGCCCCAGATACAGGCTAAATGTAAATGGACACACATTTTGGAGAAAAAAAAATCTTTTTTAATGTAGCTATAATCCGTTTGAATGGTTATCATGTCACTGATCTCTGATATTTATTTGAAGCATTTCTCATGAATAAACAGTCATGAAAACCAGATAGGTTGTTTAATTGTTCCCTTAAGCACATGGTCACAGTTCATTATTGAGTTTAATACTAATGGTGGCCACTATTTTTTTCCTCCCATTTTTGAATCAAATACTTCTGCAAGCCCCGTTCTTGCAATATATGAAGCTAAGTATCACACTCTGTGTGGCTACCAGCCCAACTTACTTTCAGTTTTTATTTCAATTATTATTTCAATTGCATGCTAACTAAGGGTTCAGAAAAGTTCAAAGAAATTAAAGGGCAGGAGAGGGTGGTCATGTCTGATAGTGCTCCAAATCTGTGTCCTCACAGTGGCGCTCTGATTTCACCACTTTATCTGACTTTTTAAGCACACCCACAAGCACATGGAGTCACGGGAAATTGACAGTGTGTTTTTGGGAGATAAGGAAATGGTTTTAAATTTGAGGGAAGCATTTGTATTTGCCTCATGATAAACTGCATGGATAATCCATTTCTTACGGAATTGGTCACTTTCCTTTTAAGACATTGAAATAATTACTGAATGCCAGATGTGACAAAAAAATGTAATCAGGATGATTTTGACCCCATTTTTAATCTTGTGCTAGCTTGTATTTAATATGCACTTACAACTGATGGCAAACAATCAGATTTTATCCTGTCGTGACAGAATGAGTACATATTGTGTCTCAAAGTCTCATAACTGCAATAAGGGATCTGATGAATAAATGAAATTTAATGTAAGCTCTGTATTTAAAGGTTATCTCTTTTTAATTCTTCTGTCTGACCTATTATCTGTGAATATCTCATATGTTACTACTGCAAAGCAAAGGCTAGATTATGTTAATTAGTTCAGAGTACATCTGATTTAATATTTGAGAGGTTTGAATCACACTTGTATTTTCAGAGCCTATTAGAGAGCATCACTGGTATTTTCATATATAAAACTTTGTGAAAATTTTCACAAACTTGGCACATCTTCCCTACCAAAAGAAGCATGAAAGGATTTTGGAAGACGTCTCTTTTGTGGGTAAAACCAACAGTGACTTTCTCAGGTTTGAATGAGCACAGATGCTGATACATAAGAGAATACAAGGCTTCAAGTGATGTATCTGAAGACAATTCATTACAACCGTAAGCGTGCCTCAGAATCAGTAAGTCCTTAATTTTATTATCAGACAAATTCCTCCGTTATGCCTTTATAATCTTCGCCAACATGACCACACATTCTTTTCTCCATCAAGAGTGTTGCAGCAAACTTATGCAGAGTACCATCATGGAACTAACTCTGGGGATGGGTTGGCACTACTTACTAGGAATGCTGCTCACAAGGTCTCAAGTAGTTGCGTCCACCTGATGCTGTTTCCCTGACCCGGACACTCTCAATCTTTCCAGCAGCTGTAAGTGGTAGTTCTCTAATGTCTTGCTTTGCCCTGTTGGGTCCATTACTCCTTTGCTCTGGATGCTGCTCATGCAACTCATTTATTTAGGAACAAGAGCAAGAAGCAAATTTGTATGTGAGGATAGCATATAAGACCAGAAGCTCTGAGGTCAAAGCTGCACAAGTAAATTAAACCTCCTCACAGCACTGACACCTATCTTTAACCTTAGTGATGTCACAATTTAGGCCTGGGTCAGCAAGCAGTCCAACAAACAGTTCACTGGCACCATTTGGAAACTAGCACAGCCAGGAATCTTTCCCAGCAGGCAATGAAGTCTGCCTGTTGTAAGAAGAAAGATTATATAATGATGCCATGGTCAATGCCAAGCCAGCTGGTGTCTGTACCAGAGATCAGGCACACTTATTTTTTCTGCCTAAACATACTTGGAGAATGCATTATGGTTATTGTATAAAAATAGCAGTGTTCACTTGAGCAGTTGATTTGCCTGAGTTTGAGCCCAAATTACAGAACAATCAGTAAAAAAAATTACCTCTCCATCAAATAATAAGTCCTTGTCCAAAGGATAAAATCCTGGGATTTCCTAAAGAGAAACAGCAGCATTTTAGGAATTCACTAAAAAGACTATGTTCTGCGTACTTGGGAATGGAAAATATCAAGTCAGATGCCTTAAAAAAAAAAAAAAAAAAAAAAATTTAGATAATTTACAGGCCAGGGGAAAAAGATTTCGTAATGCAAGGTATAAGATGACATTAATAAAATCACTCCATTAGCAACACATGTAAAAGGTTCCTCTGCCTAAGGAACAGTAACAGTGCAGAGATTAGATTTACTTCTCTTAGTTCTACTAGCAGAGCAGTAGAGAGCTAATCAGTTTTAGCAACGTTTAACCTGTCGTGCAGAGTGTCTCTTCTCTCCAGCAGACTGATGGCTACTGATTTCTATTAAAGCCTTGAAAAATTTCCAGTAGTGTTACCTTTCTCTCAGTCAAGCAGGAAACATTTCATGCCTTTCCCAGTATCTCTCTTAAAGGTCAGCTCACCAAGAGTGGCCTTTCAAAAGCTGCAGAAACAGCATGTGGGCTGCCACATAAGGTGTGCACAGCTGGGGTTAGAAGCTGTGAGTTGAAAATTGGTATGGAGCTTAAAACAGAGTGCTGCCAGATTGCTAGCTTGTTAGAGTTCTTTAATTTTTTTTTTAATTACCTAGTGATAGCTTTGACTTTTTGTTTTCTTTATATGTGGCATTAAAATTCTCATCTGCCATGAAGTCAATACTGGATATTCCATCTTCTATGCTTTACTGATGTCAGGTTTGTACATGGAAGGAGCCTTTCTGGTGTACAGCTGCAGCGTTTTGCAGAGATTACTGAATGTGTTGGAAAGTATCATTTAACAGCATGATGGTTATCACTGCTGATGTTGGAAACCTATCTTCATGCATTTAGGAGCCATTAATACAGTTGAACTTTTCTCAACAGATGATTTTCATATTCTGCTTGAAAGCAAAAACTGGATGAGAAAATAGCATGTGATCTTGCTTATCAGCTGTGGGACTGATCTGTGGCTGCTTTCAGGCCAGTTCAATGCTGCATTAGAGTTTTCACACCACCAGTACTCCTGCCAAAGCCCAGACCAGGAGCAGCCTGGCCTCAGCCAGAAGTGATCTTCAGCATCTGCTTCTGAGGCACTCTTTGCTTACCCACACACAAACAATTTGTATGTTGCTCTAATCTGTGCCAGGTACTGGGTAGATAAGCAGTGTTTTTATGCTCAGTCTGTTCTCTGGGGTTTTTTGTTTGGTTGGTTTTGGTTTTTTTTAGTTTGTATTCCTACTGTGGTATGAAAGATTTCACCAGTATGTGGGTTCTCTAGCTTGGATCACCTGCTGCTTTTTTAGAAGACAATGCAAATCATCACCATTCTCAGTGTTAACTCAAAAGAACAATAACCCTGCTTATTTACCCATTTGTGTGTTTGGCTTTTTGTGTCTATATTGTTTATTTATAATGCGATTTTAGTGACTGCAGTCTGGACATATCAGTTATCTGGAGGTCACTGGAAAATAAATAAATATGCACCTAAAAAATTGATTAATCACTTTTCCTATAGTGTTTAAAATGCTAAGCAGGAGACAGCTCGAGCCATCAAACTTCACTATGTAGGTAGTTTTGTTGAATGGCAGACCTTTATGTGTTAGGGACTTTCCAATCATTTATGATGCATTTCAGCAAAACCACATTCACTGTGTTACTGTTTAACCTGAATACAGATATGTAACGGTTGAGTTACAATGCTGTAGTGTTGCGTGCCATATTTACAAGCCACAGTGAAAAAAAGAATGTTTGGGTTAGTCGTTTTATTTTCCCTCTAGAGTAAGATTATGGAGTTTTAAATAGGAAGAAGATCCATGGAAGCTTGTTTGGGATTCAAATATCATAGTCAAAAATAGGAAAGTTTTGTAGCTGTTATGAAAGACAGAGATTAATAACTTTCTCTGCACAGTCATGTTGAGATGAGTCTCAAGGACCAATCTAGAATCATGTTTATAATGAAGCTCTAGTGACTGTTGCATAGCCTCCTATTGTTCAGTAAAAGTTCTTCAGCCTTGTATGTCTTGGCTCCAATTTCTCTGAGCAGTATTCATTGACTTCTCAGAAATCTTCTTGTGATCCTTTGTTACTCCATCCACTTAGTCTATTTTATATGCAAAATATTTCTTGTGTAGATTTTCAGAGTCCTGTGGGGTAAATGTCTAGAGGATGGTCTTTGGCTATCTTGACCTGCTTCTCTATTCTGGATTTTCAAGTAATCAAACAATTAACCCTCTGTACATTTGAGAAAATGTTGTCTCTGGTAGCCACAGAGCTAAGAGTTTTCTTCTGTTTTTCTTCTGTGTGACTGCCTGAGAGTGACTTCAGCACTGTGCAAAGCAATAATAAGAATGGAACCTGGCAATTAAACACCCATCCTAATTTGGCACATAGGCTGTGGCCATTAGCAGGGGATCTGATTATCACAGTCGAGTCAAATGCTGAAGAGGGGTGAGGTGGAAGAGACAGAAGTTAGTCAGTCAGGATGCCTCTGCCTTCAAGGGTAAAAATTCTTTGATGCAGTTGCTGAGTCCAGAGGAAAAGAAATCTGATCTCATAGAGGAAGACAGGGCTAAACACTCAAAAGTTGAGGCTAAACAGTACACTCTGCTCTTTCCTCAATTATGAAATAGTGTTTTACTGAGAATACTGAAATAGGAAAGGCAGCTATTTTACAGCAAAATCTTAAGGCTAGAAGTGAAGTGCTCTTCCCTTTTAAATGATTTTTTTTTTAATGATTGAAAAGGTAATCTTATAATGAATATATAACTTCAGACATAGCATGAACCTGACCTTAGAACTTCAACAGGAGTGCCTAAGGAAAGAAATACTGTGCATTTCAATGTAGGTGGTTGTTTCAATTCAAAATAACCACCATTGCACTGCAGTTCTGCTGCACACAGCAGTTTTAACCAATAGACTCTTTAGCTGAAATGTATTTTACATATTAATTCTGTTTTTAAAAGAATTTTCATGATTGTACTCCTTTCTTAGAGGGTAAATCATTTCAACTTTACTTATAATATCTACCTCCTAGTTTTATCTGCTGTTAACAGCTGTAGGAGTTGAGAGGTGGAACAAAGTCTCTTCTCTACTACCTTCTCTTTCAAACAGCTGCTCATCAGCACTGCTCTGTATCTGTTACATGGATACTGTTTGGACTCTGAAACTGACACACCAGATAGAATTTATCCTAGAAAATGAAGATATTTGCTACGGAGAATTCCCTATCTAAGCTTGTGATGGTTTGGGAGGAATGATGCTACATTTACAGCTTAGCACAATTTACAAGCATATATATATATATATACATGTATGTGTACATATATATGTATATATATATATATATATATACATATACATATATATATGTGTATATATATGTATACATGTGTGTATATATATGTATATATATGTGTGTGCATGTGTGTGTATATATATACACACACACACAATATACAGTTGTATACAAATTAAAAGTAATACAGAAACAAAATTCCTCCAAAACAATCAGATTGCCAGGAGACTCCCAACCCAAACGTCCGCCCCCCTCCACTCTTTTTCCCCTCCCTTCAGAAATAACCAGATCAATCCCTGTATAGCTCACGTGAAAAATCTGGAAAGATCTGAGGTGAGATGTCAAAAAAAGACACCAAGGAGGTTAGAGGAAATAAAGGGTTTGGTCGGATTAGAGTTAAAGCAGAAAGCAGCCACAGACTGTCAGAGTGAAGGACCAGGACAACAACTACTAAGAACTAACTCAGAATTGTGTGAGAAGTGAGTGTCTTATCTATATTTTGACTACTTGCACTTCTCAGCAGAAGAATGAATGATATAGGTTACTGCTATTGCTTTTCTTTCTTCTCGCAGCTAAGGGTTTAATTTCTCTCAGTAAAATATTCCAGTTAGCCTCTAACCAGCACAAAGCTGTTCATCTAGTCTGCATCTAGTCAATGGAGAAAATTAGGCACTTCTATTCATCTCACCTTAATACAGCCATCTAAAATAAGTCATATAAATTGCATCCTAAAATTGCCTAGTTTTCTCTGTTCACCTAGAATGGAGATTAGCATAAGCGGTGCAGTTGTAGACATTTATATTGTAGATGTTGGGAAGGTAGGTGAGATTAATCTGGGCAATGCCTTGGCATTTTCAGAAATTCTCTGCTTAATATTTGACAGGATATGCTATGGCCAAGCAAGCCCTAGGCAGGGCAATAAATGAAGTAACCACTGCCTGAATACCTTCTTTTAAAAAACAGCAGATGCTTCCATCATTATTCAGTTAATGAAGAGTAATCCAGGCAAAACAATCTTTTACAGCTTCAGAATACAATATTGCCATGGTCTGGATAACCTAAAAAAGGTACAGGAGACATCCAGAACTCAGTTTTGCCACTGAATGAGGCTTTTGCTACAGGAAAACACTTTAGTTGAGAGTTAGGTACCAATAAGACAGGGTTGAAGAGCTTTAAAGAGATCACCTAGTACAGCCAAATCCCTGTGCAAAATCATCTTTAGTGAGATTATTCGTGCTTTTACAAAGCTCCCAAGTTGGAGACTAGTACCTAAGCTAATGCTGCCTTGTTGCAGTTTACAGCTGCTTCTTTATGTCCTCTCTATTATGGGCTTGAAAAACAGGTGAGCTTCCTTCTCTTCCATCTTTTACTTATTAGACTGCTGTCAGATCACCACTTAGTTCCCTGTAGTTCTGTAGGCTAAACAATCCTGGTTTGTCTGATTTTTCTATACGGCACGGTGACTCTTCTCAGGGTGTCTCAGTTCTGTCAGCTGCTCCAGATCCACTTGGTGTTGCATTTGAAACTGGGCATTGTACTGCCAGAGCTGAGTAAGGTGGAAAAACTGTCTCACATGTTCTGCAGTTTCATGTTGTCATTTAGAAGTCCAAGTCTGATGTTAGATTTTCTTGCAGCAATATTACACCTTTTGCCTGTGTTCAGGAATTAGCTTGGCTAACTCCCAGATCCTTTCCTGCAGTGCATCGCTTTTTTCAGATTGAATCTCCACTTGTCAAGGTTCCTCTTTGAACTCAAACGTGTCTTCTGGCAAGCTAGCTCTCTTCCATCTAGACCATCTCTGAAATTATTAAGTCACGTAGACTCTTCTGTCACCCCTCTCAACAATGCAGATATTAAATGATGCAAGACCAGGACAGACCCTTGACAAACAGCTCTCAACACACATCTCCCATCTCAATTCTGAGTTTCAATTACCCTTAATATACCTTTCCAACTGGTTTTGTAGCCAGGCAATAGCATTTTCCTCTAAGCCATCTTCCTCAATTTGCTTTGAGTCTTTTATGAAAAACCTTAAAAAATTCTAGTACTTGACAATTACCATCTTTTATCTGTCCACAAGATTGGCTAGGCTGTTGTTTGAGATTAGGCTGATCTGATACAACTTGGTCTTGACATAGCTATAGAGAAGTAGACATATAGGTTAACAAAAGAACTCAAGTGCCACCTAACTGTCATTTCAGATATCTAAGGCCCACATCCTCAAAACTCATAGCTTCTAATAATCTAAGTTCTTCAGCTTTTATGTTTCTCCTAGGAAGTGTGTATTTTCCCAAATGCCATCTTGTAACCCAATAACATTTAGTCTTAAATCCCAGCAGGATTAAGAGTCTCAAACTGAAGTTATGCAGAAAATAAGATTTAATGGGAGAGAGATAAAGAAGAAATTTTATCATTCACCCAGGACAAGAGACTTTCAAGCTTTAGTTGCTGTTCAGTGTCTGTATTTTTCATTAGAATGTCACTGGATGAACAGATGGGTATCAGGCAACTTAAATTTCTCTTTCTAAACTACCCTTTTAAGAGAGGAATTGAGTGTATAGCAGTGTAATGATGCAGCTTGTTGTGATTAGTCACTAAAACATTAGGAACTACAGAGGCATTAACTGTAAACTGTAATTTTGTTTGATTGTTTGTTTTTTTTTTCCCCTTGAGGTATAGCATCTGCTAAATGCAAAAAGCATCAAACCACCAAGACACAAAAGCTAACTTCACTGGAGCTGTAATTTCTGACTTCACTTACTTTTACAGCCTTGTTGACATTTAATGAAATGTTATGTATATAATACTGCATCTTAGAATTTTTATTCCTGTTATGTGTGTAGGCTTTTTTGTCACAGCTGTTAATCAAGAAGAAAAGCTTGCAAGCACCAAAGTGTAAGCACAAAATGAGGTGGTGCACATTAGACATTAATTCATATGTACAAAGTAGACTGGACCATCTAAAACTAGGCTGTTTGCCTGTGTCTTACTCTACAAAAAAGTCAGTTTTGAATTAGTACTGCACCAATCCCGCAGTGCTGGAGACAGATTTTTCTTGTGCATAAGTTTAATGTGTTATCCTCTGAGTGGTTCATGTTGAATTTGAGACTTCTGCTGCCATGTGTTATCTCATGCAGATTTTATGATTTGTAACAGAATGCAGCTTTTCCTTAAACAAAGCCAATTACAGAGTATTTCTATACTGCCCTGCCCTGACTCAATGTGTAAGAATCTAACTCTTCCAGTACTTCAAATCTAGCCAACAGGTTCAGAGCTCTTCTAACAGTGACATGGACAGTGTGATGGAAACATAGAATCTAAGTATAAACTATCAGTTCTATCACAAATAATAAAAAAGTTGAAAGGTAGAGAAACAAGACTGGATTTACATTGAGAAAATAAATTCTGCCAGTCTAATATTAGAATACTGATTTTTACTCAGAATCCTAAAGATTTGAGCTAAAAAAACACCACACTGAAACTGTGATGTGCCTATAATCCTGGTTTCCTAACTTTATGAGACCATGAACCCATGTTAATGGTTTTTTATTCAGAAGATGAGGCTCACATAGTTATCACACTTCACAAATACCATGCTAGCAGAAAGTAAAGACTTCTGAAAGGATTATGAGACTGTAAGTGAGCACATGGATCAGCTCCACTCCTGAATAGCAGAAAACTAGACAGTTTACATCTACTTTGAAAGGGTCCATATAGCATCCAATCGTGCCATTATATGCAGCAAACCACAAAACACATCCTAATTCATACATTTGGTGAACAATGAAAAGCTTCAAACATCATGTGTTCTGCAAAAAGAGGAAGATCAAGAATATGACTAATGCCTAGGCATTTGAAATAGTGTGTAGTTGTGTGCATAAATGTATTATTTTTCTGTTTGCTTCTGAAATGAAATGTGTAGTTTTTTATAGCTTGGACTTGTTTGTCATGACATATTCCACTCAGAAAAGGGTGTGTTCCAGAGGATTAAGTAATGCAATGTGTAGAAATGCAACGGTATCTGTAATGAATGCATTATAATACCTAACAAGAAATTAAATTCTTCAGTTCTGCAAATTGTCTAGACTTTTGACAGTCTAGATCCCTAGTTCCTTAGGATCCCTTCCAACCTACTATTCTATGATCTGTGAAATACTTAAGGACATATTTAACCTATATCAACTCTTTGTTCCTTCTGAAAAGTAAGGAATGTCTTTGTTTTATTAGATTACACATACAAACATGTGTATAAATGATATACTTATTTTTAAATGTTGCTGTGTTAAGTAAAACTTTTTATCTACATTGAATGTACTATATGAACTATATCTTGAAAGTATATGGAAAAGATTCATGTCCTGAAGAAGGAGACAGTGCAAAATTGTATTAATTACATTTCAGAAGTCGCATTTTCAACATAAAAACACAGCATATCCTGATTATGGAATCCATGAGGATGGAAAGGATTTCTGGTCCAAACTCACCGTGGTCAAGCACGGTCAGCTAGGAAAGGTTGCTGAGGGACGTGTCCTGGCATTTTTAAAAATATCTCCGAGGATGAAGCCTCCACAGCCTCTGTGGACAACCTGTCCAACTGTTTGACCACACTCAAAATGGTTTTCTAATGTAACAGACTGTTTTCTAGGGTGACAGATCTGGGGCTGTTCAGCCTGGAGAAGAGAAGGCTCTGGGGAGACCTAATAGCAGCCTTCCAGTATCTGAAGGGAGCCTAAAAGAAGGCTGGAGAGGGACTGCTTACAAATGCCTGTAGTGATAGGACGAGAGGCAATGGTTTTAAATTAGAGAAGAGAAGATTTAGACTGGATGTTAGGGACAACAAGTGGTGAAACACTGGAATGTGTTGCTGAGGGAGGTAGCTGAGGCCCCATCCCTGGAGATATTCAAGGTCACACTTGACAAGACTCTGACCAACCTGATCTAGTGGAGGATGTCCCTGCTGATTGCATGGGGGTTGGACTAGATGACTTTGGAAGTCCTTTCCAACCCAAACCATTCTACAATTCTACAAATTACTTGTATTTTAATTGCTTCTCATCTTATTCCTGCACGAAATACAGATAAGCCTCACTGTTTTCCTTAGTCAGCCCACATCAGATCATTTATAAGACCTCAGCTTTCTCTTCCCTAGTATAAAACATAATCAGAGCCAGAGAGAAGGAGCCCTCTCTTAGGGGTCTTAAGGTGTGGTCCAACTTTGTGGTCCTTCACTAGACTTGCTCCAGTATGTCCATGTCTCTCTTGTCCTGGAGAGCCCCACACTAGACCCAGCACTCCAGCTGTGTCTCACCACTGCTGAGAAGAAGGGACAGATCACCTCTCTGAACCTGCTGGCAATATTTTTTCCTAACACAGCCCTGGATGCTGCTAGCCATCCTTGATACAAGGATGCACTGGTGGCTACTGACAGCTGATTCCCGGCAAAAATCCTGACAGCTCCATCCTCTACCACTGGAAGTGGGATAATATTTTAACAGACTTCCTAAGATCAGAATATTTGAAACTTGCAAATTTGGAGTATATTATGCAAAATAAACTACAATAGTTATGATTGTAGTTTCCCAAAGAACCATATGAATGCAAATTAAACTTTAACATAATCAAAGTTATAATGTTTGGGTTTTTTTTCAGTATCTTTCTCACTGGCAATCTTCTCTAATCCAAAGACAACATTCATTAAGATAAATGTTGTGCAATTAATTGTAAAATGCATTAAAAATACAACTTTAAAGGGGACAAACATTTTAAAGTAACCATTTTATTACAACTCCCGTTCATTATTTTGTATCTTTTTAGAAGGAAAACACCTCGCTTGAAACACCTCACGTGAGTGAAAAAAGAACAACCTTTTGAAGTTTGTATCTTAAAGATTAGTCCTTTATTAGAAGATCTTGACTGCTGAGCAACTAATTTGCGTCAGTCCCATGAGAATTCTTTAAGTTTAGCTGTATATTAAAAACATTCTTGAGCTCTAAAAGAAAAGACTGTCCTGGATGAAAATTAGGACATAGTCCTTTTTGCTACTCACTTCCTGATGAAAACTGTTCTAAATTCATTCATATATAGGGGCATGCACGCATGCAAGTATCTATATCTGCTTATGTCTATATCTGTATCTACCTATACGCACACACAGTCAAGGTAAGATGAGCAAACATTTCAGAGATGGAGGTTTGAGAGTGTTCGCCTGAACATCAGCATTAGTAGGTATGTGACAATTTTTCTTGTCACTTACACTGGAGCTATAAGATATGAGCATGCTTTGGAGAATGTACATTGCTCACATAAAAGCTCAATACATTCACACAATGTACAGTCTTATCAGGACAGAAGGAAAGAAATCTGCACAAGATGTAGTACAAGTGATGAACCTGATAAAGCTGGGGTTAGGTCACCTAAGACAGAACATCAAGAAAACAAAAATACAGACAGAATGTGATGGTTTAAGCTGGGTTGTTCTGCTCATGAAATAAGAAATAGAATCTATTTTGATGCTAATCCAAACTCCTTACCACCAGTGCATAATTTTGATACACTTTATCTCCTGTACTAATTATGATCAGGCAAATGTGTCAGGGTTGTGCTGGCAAGCAGTAAGCTTGGCTTTGCTTTTGTCACCAAGCTTATAATTGTGGTTGTTTTAAGAAATTTGAATGGTGAGATTTTCTCACAGTGCCTCTGCAAGCACTGCAGCACTCCAGCCTCCACACAGTTCTGTCAATATTCCCCAGTTGAAGACAACAGCCATTAACAAGGAAACCACCTGTTACTGACTTTGATGGCAACTAACAGCACTGATAACAGTAGCCATATACATTTTAGCATTAATCTCTTCCTCCCATTTCCTCCCACAGTCAGACAGGGGCTTCTGTACCTTGTCAGTCTGATTTCAGATAAGATTCAGGAAACAAGGTTAAATCCCACACTGCTAATATGTGATGACTAGCAGGCTAGTAAGAGTAAAAACAAATGTGCTAAAAGTCCAAAACTTCTGTCACTTTAGTGGAAAGTATCCAATAGCTAATGCTAAGTACCTAATACCCAAATACCTGCTGTGACTGAGAGTCTTCGATCAGAAATGCTCCTTCTCAAAGAGCTTCTGAAAATATCATCAAAGAATAGTTCAATAATCTCCAGAAAGCTGGAGTATATTGTAGGTTTTACAGAGATGTTGAACCATATTGCACAGCAATTCTCCTTTGATGTAAATGAATGCTTTCTTTTCATATATGATGAACTTTTATTTTAACATGAAAACAAAAAGTAACACACAAATATGCATTATATACGGTTCCCTTCAAAAATTATGTTGAAAACACAGCAAAATCCAAAGGTCAAAGTAAAGATTATGTGTGCATTATTATTGAAGTTTGAATGAAGTGATTTTCTTTGAAATCTTGTGAAACCTTTAGGCTGTATGATTTCAAACAGCAGAAAGTGCTTAGAACAAGTTAGCAAGATAGGATAACTAAGCTCCATACCTTTTCACACATTATGTGTTACTGTGCAAGCAACTTCAGTTTTGGTTGTGCTTTTTTTTTTCCCTAGGAGAGCAGATGTGTTCTTTATTCTCCATTCAATCAGTCTGAAGTGTCAGCCTTAGGCCTGATTTTGGGGAATCTTTTCTATCTCCACACTTCCCTATAAAGAATAGGGAAAATATTTAGTATTCCTGAAGAAAAAGAAATCAGTAAGTAAATAAATAACCAGGCTATTTTGAGAGGAGTATCTAGTTGCTGAGATATTTGCAGTTTATTAGGAATTTCCACATGTCATTTTGTATCTCAGCTGTGTACACTGAAGAAACTACAATTTTTTCCTACTTGTGTTTTTTGAAAGAAATTTTCAAAGCCAGAACTCTTAAAGAACTCTTGGGAACTGAACTCCTTAGCACAATGAAAACAGAACATGAACTTTGTATTTAACATCACTTAGCTGTAAATTACCCCTGAACTGACTGATTGGTAAGACTATAAGGAAACATGGCAGAGATGCTGTAATGTATATATTCACCTTTTATAACGAATAAGACAGGAATTCACACAAAGAAACAAAGCGCTCATGTAAAGGTTCACATAATATATGAGCAGGGTGACAAAGCTAAGGTAACAATTCTGAAAGAGTTGCAACTGTGGTTAAGTATTAGTATTCTTGATGTCTAGTATCTATGCAGATTTTTATATATACTTAAGGAAAACTGAAACATCTTCCCAATGAGTAGAACTGCCAGTCAGCTGTTTATGACATGATTGTCTCTCACCTGGACAAAATGAGTAATTGTGGCCATAAACAGTTATTATGATGTATGAGAAATAGCCAACATAGGACCACACAACTTGCTTTGTACAAATGTTATGTATTTAGGGTTTCTCCATTTTGGTATGAGAAGGTTGTGACTTCATGAGTTTAAGTAACTCCATGGACCTGGTTATATGCCATGGAATATGGATTGGGCTGGTGAGAAACTGCAGTTTTGATTCAGGAGAAAATCTGGGCAACATCTGCTTTGTTTGAAGGGACACATCACCTCTCTTGTAGTATAAACCTGAGATCCTTGTGATAGCTTATAGAGAAAACAGTTTCATAGGAAAGCTAAACATTTTAATTTGGAGGACTAGATTCACAGGAAATTTGAGATCTGCTTGGTAAAAGGAACAGCTAATTTTATATTCACCCACTGCTTCTTAAACAAATCCCAGTGTAATTTAGGGTAATCTAATGTCCAAAGTTACAAAATGAGGACTCTCTGACTACCTACCAGTCAGTGATCAACAGGATGTAAACATACTCTTGATTTCTCTCCTGCTGCAGTTGTCAGATGAATATTTTTGTTTCTAGAGAAAAATATGTCTAGGCTCATTAAAAGTCCCTAATTTTGTACTCTTGCAGTTTCAAAAATGTCTGAATAGTTTTCCAGAAACATTGGAACCATGAAAGAGATCAGGCATAGAAAATAATAGCCTCAATGATAAAACTACAAGCTATTGAAAACAGACTTGTAAGACACAGAAGGTTAATTTCAACCTTAACTCTTGCCATATGCTCTATTTTAAGCTCTGTAATTAAAATTATCTTTCCGGTGTGTTTCATTCACTTTGGAGAGTTTGGAATTCAGCAAAAGCACCATTCAGCTTGATGGTGTATAGCTCTGAAACTCTTATTTTAAAAAATGTTAAGATCATGGGAAATGATTTGCATCATTTGGGAGCAAGAAAAAGGATCTTGCGTGCATCAGCTTCTTGGGTGATGGGCTTGGATATAGTTAGAGTTAAAATTATCTCAGCAAATGTACACGTGGAATTCAAATAACTGTGGATTTTTAAAGATTGCTAACACTGTTAGACTTCTTACAGCACCATAGCTGCAACAACTTTTTTCAAAGAAAGAGTACTCAAATTTAATGCGATACCCTCAACCAGGTAAGCTTCCACAGCAGCAGAGCTGGAAGACAAATTGTTTATTTTTTGGTAAATTTTGCAGTTGGAACGTCTTTCCCATTCTCTGCTTTATTCTAAGGCAGCGCTGGAGCATGGAGTAACATATGGTCATTTCTGTATGTTTACAAGAAAAAACATTTTTTTTCAAACAAACAGCCATTAGCAAAACAATAGGGGCTTCTAATCTTATTAATCCTCTAAAAGATTGCTGAGACTGGGTAGGGGTATATAAAGCTCATGTTGGCCTCCGTCTCCATTTTATTATAATACCAGAAAGCTGTTGCCCCTGATCCATATTCCCCTACCCCCACTTCCTCCTATGTGCATGCTGTGTTTGTTCTAGGAAATACAAAGTAAGGTCAGTGGTAGCTGTTCCTCTGCAAGTGCTGCAGGCTGTGGCTATGCCTCTTTCATACATACGGCTGGATCCTAAATGACTTGTGCTTCTTTACCGGGAGCAAATCCTCACAAGAATCAAGTACTCAGGGATGTAGGTATGTGCATGAGCTACACATACAGACAGCACAAGTTTTACAGCGTAACAGCAGATGATCATAAATGTTCAGGGTGCTGAATGCACTCTGTTTCTGCTTTTGGCACGTTTTCTGCTCCTGTTCCGCTTTGCTAACTCTCTGGATCCAGTGAAAGATGCCTGAATCAACCAAAGGGAGAGGCAGGGATGTTCTGTGCAGTGCAGAGACACCCACTGGTGTATTTAAGGAAAAAAATTACCCTGCCTCAAAATGTGTATGACAGCCATCTTAACTTCTGGCAATGAAACTGGAAACTGAAATTACTGAACATTAAACATCCTTCAGACAATATCCTAAACATTAAATATGTTGTGGCACTATGTAGCTGCCTACACTGTACATTTGAGGGAACACGCTGTGTACCCTACCACTTGCTTCAGAAAATCATTCTATAATTGACCTTTGTGATTTAGTGCTTCTAGCTGCAAAATGCACCCTAAAGCAGTTTTGGAACTGAACACCATTCAGAGCAGTCCTAAGACACTGCCAGGAACTGGAATGGCTTCATGGTCCTCTCTCTAAGAATGTAACTGTCTAAAAACTGCAGCTCAGGTGAGGTCTGTGCCAGATTGTCGGACATCACTAGTATTTTAAATGCCTTCTGTTCTGTTACTGTATGCTGTTTGCCAGTACATATAATCTAACCTGTTCTCTGCTATCATCTCTTTATTTATTTATTTTTCCTGCATCTTTGGGACTACCCAGTTTTCTCTCTGGCATGCAGCTTCTCTCTCTATTGCTTTGAGAGCATATCCACAGTGACAGGTCTTCCCTTCTCTGTGTTTGTGTACACATACAATGCTCAGTATTGGATTAAGACACAGGAATTAAAGACCCAAGCCTAAATCTCCAATTCTGGAATGATTAAATGAGAATCTGCTAGGTTGTTTTTTTTTTTATGAACTATCTTTTTTATCCTTGAACAACAAGCTTCTGACCCATATGGTTGCAGGAGTATGATCTCACTGTAATTGACATATTTGCTGCAGTCTATAAATTGTAAAGCCAGAAGGTCAGTGTTATCCTGTATTTTATTAGAGGAGGCAGTTAAAAATCTTTCAGATGTGCAAGAACCACCCAACACAATAGCTACAAGCAAAGGAGTCCTGACATTTCCTCCTGCCTCCTGTTACCTCAAGTTACCGTAAAAATACTCCAGATACCTCCCTATGGCAAAGACCTAATTTCTCCTAAGAGGAAACACATATACTTTGGTATTAGTCTGAACAGAAAGGATTTATCATAGAGCAGTGAGTGGGCTCAGGCCATGAGGCTGAG
This sequence comes from Eubucco bourcierii, assembly GCA_013396675.1. Classification (NCBI taxonomy): domain Eukaryota; kingdom Metazoa; phylum Chordata; class Aves; order Piciformes; family Ramphastidae; genus Eubucco; species Eubucco bourcierii. Next base: position 115,925 of record VWZE01019340.1, read on the forward strand.
GGCCTTAACCTAGCTGAAGTTTTCTATTCTGGTCCTTATTGCCTTGCAGGTGGTGTAACCTATTCAAGTGTAATCATGCTCTGGCAGCTAGTGACAGTGCGTTATCTGTCACTCACTGTATATATAAAGTACCCTGGTTGTAGGCCCTGCTCCTCCCCAAAGGTGTGTTTTGTATACAGTGGGAAGCAATGTCTCATAATTTCGCAGGTTCCACATTTTTCACAAGTTCTTCCTACAGTAGACATCAAAAATTTGTTATCTCGCGACTCCTCAGTGATCATTTCTCCACTCTTTGCTCTCCTCCAAGCAGATATGCAGCATGCAGCAAGCCTCACACTTATTTTTTTACAACATGGTAAATACACCAGGCTGAAGGGAGAGGTTGAGGCTTTAAAAATAACTTATCTAGTCTTTGTGGTAAAGAATAATTCTGAAATGTGATCTTGCATAGAAGATCCAAAATCTAGGAAATAAACTGAGGCTTATGAAAAATCCTGTCATTCCAAAACCAGCCTCCCGATTTCGGAGGAGCGTGTTAAGGCAAAGTTGTCCCTGGCTTTACTAGGCACATCTCTCAAGAATTTCAAGCATTAGGCCTCTTGCCCAGTTACAGCCTTGCGGTCCGTCTCGTCTCTTGCCTCTTTTCTTGCTCTCAGGAGATGTGGAAGCAGACGAGGCACACAGCCCGACTGTGGGCTACAGCTTCGTTTGGGCTTCACCCTCCCTTCGGGCATGAGCAGAGCGCACGCCTATGCTTGCGGGTGGGTGCGAATGTGTCCATGAGACAGTGGGTGCTGCACATGCTCACTGGACAGCGCGGAATGCTGCTTCGCCCGCAACCGTGTGTCAGAACAAGCGGGACAGGCATGGATAGAGCGACGATGGGAACCCTCCGCGTTCCCGGCACTGCTCACCCTCGCCCCTCCTAGTCTGTCGGGGCGACCCTCCTGCTGCCTCTCACACAGCTCTGCCACTCTTCCAGACCATGCACCCGTCGCAGCCAGAGATGCGGGCTGCTACGCCCTTCTCCCGATTCGCCTCACCTTCTCCCCGCGGGCCACCTCACTCTGATTTCACCACACTCCACTCCGCTGCTCCCCTCCCTTCCCACTCCCCATGGTTCTCTTCGCAGCACACCGCCTTCACCTATTTCCCTTCCCTTCCCTTCCCTTCCCCACCTCACCCTCCCTTCCTCCCTTCCTTCACCATACCTTTTCGTCACTCCCTGCTCTCCCCACCTTGCTCGCCCCTCACCTCTCCCCTCACCGCTCCTCGTTCTCCCCTCAGCACCGCGCGCGCGCACGAGTGACATCACCCTTGTCCAATCAGCCGCCGCCGCTCCCCGCGCCCCGCTCGGCCCCGGCAGCCCCCATTGCGGCGGCGGGGTAGGGGGGGGGCGCGCGTGGGCGGCTGTCAGGCGGGCGCGCGGGCGGCGGGCCGTGCCTAGCCGATCCGATCCGAGTCTTGTCATGCCATCCCATCCCGTCCCTGGTGTGCGCAGCTGAGACGGGACGCCGCGGGGTGACAGCGTGGCTGAGCGACTGCACAGCACAGGTAGGGCACGACTCGCTCTGGAGCGGGTGCGGCGGTGTGTCCCCCGCCCGCTTTGCGCACCGGTGTCCTGCTGTAGAAGCACGATTAAGAGCCGCTGCCGCGGCGCTGCCTACTATGAAGGGAGAGGGCAGCCTCTGGCAGTGGGTGTTCCCGGGGAGGGGGAGCTGCTGCGGGCAGTTTGCACGGGCGGGTACCCTGCCCCTGCAGGGTGTCAACTTTCGTGGTGTGGCCGGAGGAGCTGGAGCTGGTGTGAGGTAGCGGCTGGCCGCGGCCCTTCACCCCGTGACTGAGCAGCGGGAGAGCCTTGAGCTCTCCCAGGGCCCGCGGAAGGTACCGGAGCCCGGGCCTGGGCGGTGGGGCCCGTTCCCGTGAGGCGGCTGGGGGCGGCAGCCGTAACGCAGCACGGGAAGCGGGGCGGAGGGGAAGAAGGCGGAGACGCCCCTGTCCGGGGACATTGCCCCTGGGTATGGGATTACTCGGACCCCTGGGCTGCCGAAAGTGGGACGCCTTCCCTGCGTAATCCTGTCGCCAGTGCTGTCCCTTCTCGGGCTTGGTGCGGGGAGAGAGGCGAGCTGCCGTGCGTCCGTGCTGCGGCTGCCGCGCAGCCCGCTGGAGAGGCCGAGGGAGGATGCCGCAGGGAAACCCCAATTCTCGGTGTCGTCTCTAGCGCTTGCCGGCGCGCGTAGGAATTTCGGCAGCGTGTGGCAAAACGCATCCGTGCTATGTTCTCTCAGTGCATCGTTTCAGCACCGGTGCTGCTGTACGGACTGTCTACCAGAGCAGTCCGCATACCCACAGGCAGCCTTGCTCCGTCTCATTTGCTTGTTTGCGTTTTGGGTGTATTTAATTGCGATCAATGAAAAAAATAATTTTTTTAAAAATTGCACCTTCATGCAGTAAAAATATTAGTGTTTCACTTGATTACTCCCTTGTAAAATACTAATTGTGCTGCTTTTTCTGTGTCACTTTTCCGTAAATGCCAGTAATTCAGACTGGCTGTAGTAACACCTGCTGGTGAGAACAGAAACACCGCTTGCGGACATTGCCATTGCTGAGCTCTGCTTTAAGTCACCTGGAGGGGGTGAGCTGCAGACTGAGGAGCTCTGTAGAAATTCCGTCTGCTTTATGAACCACTATTTAATTCTGCCTATAAAATCTACAGCAGATTATCTATGCAGTTAATCGACTATGTTCCATTTAGTAATGAAAGTAAACTTTGACCTGTGAGCTGAGAATTTTTTCAGTGCTTATTAAGTTAAAGCCTGTAACAAAGTATTTAAAGGAGTTTTGAAGTTTTTTGTTTTTTGAAAATATGTAATTACTGGTGCGTACACCTTAGGCAAAGAATTGCCTAAAACTGCACCCAGCTCTACAGATAACACTTAGTGTCAGACTATATGTATGTGTGTGTGTGTGTAAAATTACATGTCAATCAGTAAAAATAATGAACAGAGAACGGAATAGAACGCAAGTTATAAGAATTCCAATTTTTCTCTTCTACTGTTAGCAACTTTAAAATGTCTTTCTTGCAGATACTGTACAGTTCTTGCAGTGCAAATACTGTACAGATCCTTATAAAAGGATGATTTTTGTCCCATGCCTTAAAAATACTAAAAATAGACTAAAATCTCTTTAATAACAACTTTCCTTAATGTTGCAAGAGTCTGTTGCTGGTATGGATCTTTTATTTGTTTACTTACCTTTGGATGTGTAATATCAGCAACAGTTGCTTAGCTGGCATTCCATAAAAATATTCTTTATCTATCCCTAAACGTGACAAAATGTAAAATACTTCTGTTCTTGTCCGTGTTTGTGTTATGTACAGCACTGTACATAAATGAACAAGAGATTTCTCGTTGTACTTCTGATACTGAAGAGTAGTGCAACCTCAACACAACTACTTGATAAGACAAAAACTTAATTGATTTCATAGAATCTTAAATCAAGTATCTTAAACACCATCTGTAGAGGTAATCCCACATTATGGGTTATGGAAAAAATAACTTATAAATGTGTTTTTGAGCATGTCTTTCTGATTATGATCTTGAGTAGACAATCACATTACCTTTTTTCTATGGGGACCCTGTTTTGGGTACTGCACAGGTTGGATGGAGCTTACTTAATGCAGTTTGGTAGTTTTCATTGATCACTATGGAAAACCCTGAGTTGTTTACATGCTTACACAGTCCACATTACTCATCTGGGCATTGAAGACAGAACTGATAGCATCTGTATGGAATTTTTTTAAAGTATGTTAACATGATCAGAATGCCTCTCAAATAATTATTAGTATATCAGATACTACCTAAGATAAAAGAAGACTTTTACATATGGTGAACACAGGCAGAAAGAGAGTTTAGGTGGGAAGTATTGACTCTCTTTTGAAGTCTGATTTTAAATTGCTACAATTTTTATAAATATGTTTGCTCAAAGCTACAGCTGCTGCTGCTTTCAGTAATGGTCCTAAGTGGTCCACACATCTGTGAATGTTACTGCAAAGTGTATCAAAAAAGGAATTCACAATTACAAGCTGTGGAAATTTTTGTGAAATGAAGTGTATGATAGTAACAGAAGTGGAGGAAACTACAAAAGACAGGATTTCAGTCTGTGAAAGCCATTGTGGCACATTGGAGAGCACCATGTCCTGCCTCATTCACCACACATTCTTCAGTAGTAAAGACGTAAGCCCTACATGCAATAAGTTCTGTATCATCTTTGGTGTGTATTTGTCTTTTGCACTGAATGAGGCAAGGTAACTTTGAAGAAGTAGTAAATGTTTATTTTTTTAATTAATGTATAAAAATGTACACAGTCAAAGGATGTAAATTACAGTTGCACGGAAAATAGTGTTCTCAATTTTGTAGCTTTTGAGTGGTTGACTTCACCCTTTGTAATATTCTTTCATGCTGATTTGAGGTAAAATGTTCATACATATCCCATAAACTGCCTGAAAACCTAGAAAATTTAAGTTAAGGGGATTTAAAAAACCCTGAAAATAAAAAGCAAAGCAAAGAAAAAAAAAAAAGATTTTTCAGCTCTCAGAGTAAGTTTCTTCTTTTCTTACTGTATTGTACCCATAGTGGTTATCAACAGATTGGAAAAGTTGAATCCTTTGGAAAAAACTGCTGCACTTTAAGTGTTATGAGTTGCATTATGAGAGTGCTGTCCCAGTGATAAAGCAGAAAGGGATGTTTTGAAAGTGGTGAAAGGCTCCAGTCCTTTCTGTTCTAGGCTTTAGAGAGGATGTATAGTGGCAGATGAGGGTTCTTTGCAAGTCCTCTGCAAGCACAGTCCTTTTCACTTTGTCCTTTATACATGTCTTCTAATGACAGTCTCATTATCTTCCTGTAGCTAGTCTCAGTCTTCAGTTTTTAGGCATTGCTTGTTCTGACAATTCAAAATTTGTCTCAGTTTTTCAAAGTCATTCCTATCTCTCTTGTCTTTTCCCTTTTAGCATTCTTACAGTTTTCTCTATTTCCCCAGAACTGCTTTTTGGTCTGCTACACCAGTCCAATTTAGTGTCCTTCTCAGTCTCCAGTGACTTTTTCTGTGCTTTTACCAAACATTGGTGTCAATTTTTACTCCTCTTCATAGACCATAAAGTGACTTCTGTTCTACACTGAAACAACCAACTTTCTTATAAGTTGATAAGATTTTTGTACATTTCTAGAGATACAGGAAATACAGCATTAACTCAGAGCTTCCCTATGCTAATGGCTTCAAAACACAGTCAGTAACAGGACAAAGAAAAAAAGTGATGATGTATTCCTTTTAAAAATTGAATTTTTTAACTAATTTTTCAATGAGTCATGCAAATATGTGTTTTTATACATGCACAGGCAGAAAGCAGAGATGGACAGGACTCTTATTTTGCCAAAGTTGTAAGTAGTAGTAAACATTAGAAATGCTGAACAACTTAAAAATAGTCTAAGTTATGAGAAGACACCAGCAGTTCTGACTGGGGCATATACTGCAATTTTGCTTATACCTTGCTAAATTCTGGCCCTTTCTGTGCCCCAGAACTAATGAATGATTTTGGTTTCTCTATGATAGTTGGTGGGGTTTTTTTTAACTTAAAGATTTATTTTACTGCCACTTCAGAGAAATATTTTCAAAAAGAATATTTAAGTGTTGCACTGAATTGAGGTCTGAATAAAACTGACTGGTGAAGTTATCACTGCATCACAGTATTTTGTTTACATAAGATCATCCATTTGATGAGATTAAAATACTATTTGCAATAATTTATTAGCTCTCACGTCAGAAATGAGAGGCATGAGTGTGTTATTGTTCATGCCACAGACTGATTATTATTACTAGTGAGAAAGAATATGTAAAACCATTTTCATATCTATTGAATCTTCTTAATTCATATAAGCAGTGCAGCATTGAAATGAAGACAAATACACATGTCTGACAAGTTCTTTGCTTGCCTTTATGTAGTACTTTTATAATTAACATGCAGTGGTCAGATTATGTATTGTTCCCACGGAAAGCTTGTAGCACAGAGGTCATGGTTTAGTCATGAGATGGGTGTTCTTTTTATAGTTTTATTGGAAAATTTCTGCTTTGACATACATAGTTCACTTTTTTTCCCAGTTCTGCAAATTATTTGAACACCAATGTAACTGTAATTTGCTATTGATTCTTGGTCAAGCCAGTACTCAGATTTGTCAGGCACATGCATGAATGTACTGCTGTGTTAGTTTCTGCATTAATCTGAGTAAGGTGCTTCAGCTTAACAACTGCTAAATTTAATTTATTTGCAAAACTCAAGGAACAATGTTAATCTACCAAACATTGGAACAGATTACTTGAAGAGGCTGTGCAGTTGCCGTCCTGTGAAGTTTTACAAATTTGGATAAATCCCCCAGCACCCTGATCTGATGCTCTGCTTTGAGCAAGAATTTTGGCTAGAAACCTTCTGACATCCCTTAAAACATGAATTATCCTATGGCAGTCTGTCTCAATAAGGGGGAAACATTGATGTACAGTCTGAGAAGTACTTTGTGATGGAGAAAGGAGAGGTATGCCAACAGGCAAATGTTTAATGTCCAAGTGAAATATTTAATGTCACAAACAGAATCCACTTTTTTATTTTTTCACTGGTAATGGCATTTAAATGTACTGCTGGATTTGCTGTGTGCACTAGGTAGGCTTGATGTTATAGGTCTGTTATAGGTCTGTTATCTATAACAGATACCTGAAGATAACAGGTTTTGGGAACTTGGTCAGTTAACACTGATCTCTTGTAATGAGTTGAGTATTTGAATAATGATAACTCATAAGTTTCATTAGAATAAAGAATCTGTTTTGTTAACACAGCTGGTTTATATTACAAAACTTCTGTTTTTGAAAGGAAATCTCAAACAATCTGAATGTAATTATTTAAAACAAAGACCAGATGTTGTAAGTGGAACAGGCTGTTAATGTTGTCGTAATGTACCTAGTTAATGTGCTAATCTTTTCGGGAATGATCAGTGCTTGCTGAATGAGGGCGCTAACTTGGTGTTCGACCTCAGCCAAGGGGATGGGACAGCCAGAGAGTGACTGGTTCTGACACACTAACTGCAGTGAACTTAAGATTTACCACAACTTGGAAAGAAGGCTATGTAATTGTGAACTTCTGTAAACTCAACTGATAAATTTTTGAGTACCTGCTTATAATTCAACTAATACATGATACAATATTGATTATGTAATATTTTTGAAAGCTATCTTGGTTTTATTATTGTCATAAATTTCCTTTTCAAGTCTAGTTTTGTTTTTCACTTTGGCTGTTCTTCAGGCTTTTCATATCCAAGCCTAATTTCAAAATAATTAGTTGAGTTTCTTGTGTGAGAAAAGAGACACAGCCTTATACCCTAAATATTTCTTAATGAAGACTTCCTTCTAGATAACCTCATTTCTAAGTAGGGTGCTTTCTTTGAAACTTGCAATAAAGCTGACTTTGTTTTGATAGAGACAGTCAGTTGTTTTGTCAAATACTGGTAAATCTAAAATAAACTTGAAAAAAAGTAAATGTCTCAGCATTATGAGGAGCAAACCTGTTTACTCTTTTACCAGTCACTGTTAGTGAGGTTTTAAAAGTGTCTGGTGAAATGACTTACCTTTTGATAGGGCTTGCTGTTTATAGAAGTTAGAAGACTCACTGCTGTTGCTAGTAGTACCTTTTTATATAAAGTATTGCATTTTTTCACTATGTACATTTTTGAGCAAAGAGAAAAGAAAATTATAAGGATTAAGATGAGAAAGAGCAGCTAGAAATACACATTTTTCAATTTTCTGTATTTCTTCCTGTAAAGAATAAGGCCAGAAACCTAGCTGCCCTTTCATCAGTTGTCTAAAGTTTAGTTCTCTCATAAAAATGAACTTTGGAGCATTGAAGTGTTTCCACTTAGATTTTCATTATAAAGGAACTCTTAAGGGACACCAGCTACTCCTGAAATAGATCTTTGGAAGCCAGGCATTCTGAAGTACTCCTTTTTTTCCTTGTCACTTTCTGAACTCTCTTTACTTTTAAATTTTTTATTATACCTTTTCCTTCTGACTTTTCCTGGCCCTGTAATTTTTCGAAGTATTTTAGCATGCTAATGTTTTGAAAAAATATTCAGCTCTGTCACTTTCCGTAGGTGTGGTAATGGTATTCCCAAAAAAGGTGTGATCAGACCAGTCCCAATGGCAAGATTAGTCTACAGCTGGGCTGTAATATGTTGTTTTCAACTAAAGACTGACAAATGTAAAACTCAGCATTATCTGAGTGCGGAAAAAGAAGTATGAATTTCTTTTTGATTGCTTTCATGTGTTGCTTGGCGCTTTATGTAACACAGAAGAACCATGCCAACTACTGCAAAAAAACCCACTAAAGCATAACTAGTGGAATAGTACCAGTGCTGACTGCTATTCTGAACTACTAGGGTGATAGCTCAGTTGTATTTTGTTTAAATACCTTCCATTTCAGTTTTACATTAGATCTTGTCTGATGCATACTGAGTTTTGGTGTTTGTTTTTTTAAGTCGATGTAGAAAAGGCTTATCTCAGAATTACTGAGAGAATGCTGAATAAGTTCTTTGGCTCATCATCATAATTCATTGTTTTTTTTATTTCTTGGTGCTGATCTGCCTCATTGAAAAGTAGTTTTTTGCAAATTTTCTGATGCTTTGACTGAAAGATTAGTCTGCGGTGGATAATTTCTATCACAGCCAATTTATTTTAAAATTCTCATGTTTTTATAAACAGTTTATTTGTGTAAGCATAATATAGTTGTTATGGTTTGGGAGTTACCTGCCCCCCCCCCTTTGTTAAATGACCCAGACTAGAACTCAGCAGGCTGGAAGTTAGGGAATGAAGCTATATTTACAGCTCAGCACAATGTACAAGCAGATATATACACTATAGACAGGAATATTTACAGAAATATACAAGGTAAAGGTAATACAGAAACACAACTCCCCTCCCAGAAATCAGAGACCCCAGGAGGGGCTCCCAACCACCCTTCCACCTTCTCCCCACCCCTGTACCTTACCCCAAGGTTTGCCTTATGCTCAAGGTAAATTAGGAGGATTGGCCAGGGGGGTTAGAAGAAAAGTGATTAGTGAAGATTAATCAGCAGAGGAACCAGAAGCTAGATAGCCTGAGACACTGTGCCCCCAGAGACAGACAGACTGAGACTGACTTATCTATGTTTTGAGTTATTTTTTTGCAAACAATCTCAGCAAACTTATGAGTGAAGTAGACATCATGATGTTTTCCTTTCACAGCCTATAGTGTAACTTTCTCTATTAAAATATTCTAATTATCCTCAAATCAGCACAATAGATAATTAATTTTCATTTTAAGTAGCTGGTATTCACAAAGTAAGAACTTGGAAGTCACTGGCAAAACTTGATTAGTATTATTTTTAGATTGCATAATGAAAGAAATATTTATGTGTCTTATCTGCTGATCTGACCTTAATTCAGTCACCATTATGTTAACATTTATTTACATATATGTTCTAACACATCTGTATTGCACTTTTTTGGTGGGTGGTTTGTTTGGTTTGGTTTTATGGTTTTGATTTTTTTTTTTGTTTCCGTCAATCACTATTTGTCTGAAGGTAGTAGACTAAAGAAGAAAGTTCTCATTAAATGCCTCAAAAATAACAAAAGATAAGCAAATTATCTGTTTAAGATTTTTAAGAAATTAGTTTAGAATTTACCAATAGCACTATTAAAATGTAAAACACATAAAAATGTAATATTACAATATACTTGCACTGTGTTATTGAAATTAACAAGAAAAAACAAGTATGCTTGCTAATGGATGCGTTTTATTCTTCAGAGGACCTTCTGCCTATATGTGTGAAAAATGATTCATTACTTGAGGAATTGTCTTGAAGTGTTTCTCCCAGTTGCTTCTTGGAGAAATCACGGTGAATATGCATCAGGAGTAAAACCAGTGTAAGCTCTCCCTCTGGGATAGTAGACTGGGTAATTGTTTTTAAAATATTAAATTGCATTTTGGTTTTATTGTGATGGTGATTTGTGTTTTATTAGCTACGAATACGTAAGATGGCTGAAGGGCTTTGAGTGTAAAATACTTGATTGCATTTTCATTACCAGCAATTTGATTTTGAGGCTTGAAGAAAAGCGGTATGTCTGAGAATAAAGCTTAATTTGCACTTATCTGTATAGGTGTGATACAGAAAAAAATAAATCTGACTAAGCCAAACCTTCCATTGTTGAAGTGGGGAATTTTGAATCTGCTGCTCAGAGTGACACAGTCCTAGAGAAGCTTAAAGGCATAAAGAAAGTTTTGTAGCTAAAACAGCCCCAGGTTTGTAATACAGCACAGCTGTTCCCATTTCCGCTTACATTCTTTTATTGTAGTATGTTCTGTGGGTTCTCTACAGACCAGCTGACCCAGTCTTAAATGTGGTTGAACCATAAAACCTGTTTTGTCTCATTTCTATGAGATCTTACTTGAAGCATTCAAAAGATACAAATACTTTCTTTTTTTTTTTTTTTTTTTTTTTTTTCCCTTTCNTTTTTTTTTTTGTAAGAATGATTAACTCTAGTGTGTTGTATCTGAAGTTACAGCAGCTTCATGTAATTCAGACGTCTTCATATATACTGGAAAGAAGCATAGAGCTTTAGGATTTTAGTATTTTTTTAAACTATGAAAGAACCATACTTAATTGTATTACTGTCATAGAATCATAGAATGGTAAGGTTGGAAGGGACCTCAAGGATCATCTAGTTCCAACCCCCTGCCATAGGCAGGGACACCTCCCACTAGTACAACTCACTCAAGGCCTCGTCCAACCTGGCCTTGAACACCTCCAGGGAGGGAGCATCCACAACCTCCCTGGGCAACCTGTTCCAGTGCCTCACCA
>VWZE01019340.1:127606-157867 GCA_013396675.1 Eubucco bourcierii
TCCACTGTCGCTGTGACTTCATCATAAAAAGCCACTAAATGTGTCAGGCAAGATCTGCCCTTGGTGAAGTCACCAATCACGACCAATCACCTCTGGTTTGTTTTCCATTTGCCTTAGCAGAACTTTCAGCAGGATCTGCTCCATGATCTTGCCAGGCACAGAGGTCTGTAGTTCCCAGGGTCATCCTTTTTTCCCTTCTTGAAGATGTGTGTTATGTTTGCCCTTCTCCAGTCAGCAGGAACTTCACCAGTCTGCCATGACCTTTCAAATATGATGGGCAGTGGCTTGGCAACTTCATCTGCCAGTTCCCTCAGGACCCGTGGGTGGATCTCATCAGGCCCCATGGACTTGTGCACATTCAGGTTTCTTAGGAGCCCACAAACATGATCTTCTACTACTTTCTTCCCTTTAACTTTTACCCACAAACTCTCTGTTTCTGTGTTGGACATCCCCAGGTGGAGTTCTGTGGCCTCTAGTCTATCTTTGATGTAGAGGGCAACACCCCCTCCCCTTCTCCCCTGCCTGTCCTTCCTGAAGAGTCTATAGCCGTCCATCCTTACGTTCCAATCATGGGATGCATCCCACCATGTCTCAAGTGATGCCAATTACATCATAACCCTGGAATGCCAGTTACATCATAACTATATACTTACATATTACCTCAATTTTATCTACATTCCTGTAGCAAACTTTGGTGACCTACTGACTATTTTTCAGCTGATCTTATCCTTGGCAGTGTTGCTGAGCATGCAAACTGTCAGTGATTAGATAAGTCACTAAGGTTTCCTATGCATGTGGTATTTTTGTTTATTCTTTTTAAATACCCAGCACTTTTCCCACACTTTTGCTAATGTTTACAGGTACTGGTGTGACAAGAGAAGAAAGGGAAATGCGGGGAAAAAAAAGTGTGTGCTTTTTAGGCAACTGACAAAAACATTTAAATATACCACATAAACCAATGAGAACCAATCACAATTTACTGTTGTGTTGTTGTTTAAAACTATTAAGGCACCACAACATTTCATGTTACAGAACTACTCAGATTTCACTTGTTAATTACACATTCCCAGTATTTTTTTGGTTTGTCACTTTGTCTTACTTATGTAAAAGTTTTGCCAGAACACAAAATTCAGTAAGGGCTTTTCAGATTTAAATATAGATAGTTTTAAACATGAGTATTTCTTCTTAGTTGTTATCATTAAGCCTTTAATCATCAAGACAGAAGTTTTGGGCGAGACTGGCTACGCTGTGGCTGAAGGTACCTGTCAATATAAAATAACGATGTTTAGATGTTTGGAGAAACCTCCGAGAACATAGACACTTGTGCTTTTAAACAACCCTTCGTTGTGTTGCTAAGCACTTATGGTTTTGGATTTATGTCTCTTAATCTATAGTTGTTTGTACATCTCAAAAAAAACAACCGCTGCTACTGTGTGCATTTGTGTGGTACTGTAAAATGTTATTTAATCTTATTGGCAGATAGAATTTCCTGTTGCTGAATATATTGGTGTTGTTTGTCCTCATGCTTGTCTCTGAGTTTATGACCTGTTAAAACTTGTAAATCTGTTTTTCACCCTGACCGTTTCTCTCATTTCCCCTGAAAGTTCTCATGGTGGCCTGGGGGGGAGAAACCCTTTTGGATCTTACCCCCAGAGGTAGGGCATAATGGGAAGCTGGGTCAGAGGAATTAATAGTGAGAACACTTACCTAGCCTTTTCTGTACTTCAGTCTACAGTTGCCTGCTTGAGCTGAACGTCACATCAATCTTTTAAATTAAATAGCATGGTTTTGCTCTAGTCTGGATTAGGACAACTCATAATTTTGTGTGAATGTCTCAAAACCAGAGTCATCTGAGATACATTTCAGGAAGTAGTGGGAATGCAACCAATTCTTATATTTCTGCAGTTACCATAGAATCACAGATCACAGAATTAACCAGGTTGAAAAAGACCTCTAGGATCATGAAGTCCAACCTATCCCCTAAGTCTTCTGATTAACTAAACCATGGCAATGTGCCTCATCCATCCTCCTTTTAAACACCTCCAGGGATGGTGACTGCACTGCCTCCCCGGGCAGCCCATTCCAATGGGCAATCACTCTTTCTATGGAGAATTTCTTCCTCATGTCCAGTCTAAACCTCTCCTGGCACAGTTTGAGACTGTCCTCCTTACTGGTTGCCTGGAAGACCAACCCACACCTGGCTACAGCCTCCTTTCAATTAGTTGTAGACAGCAATGAGGTCTCCCCTGAACCTCCTCTTCTGCAGGCTGAACAACCCTAGCTCCCTCAACCACTCCTGGTAGGGCTGTGCTCCAGCCCCCTCACCAGCTTTGTTGGCCTTCTCTGGACTTGTTCAAGCACCTCAACATCTTTCTTAAATTGAGGAGCCCAGAGCTGGACAACAGTACTCAATGTCTGGCCTAACCAGTGCTGAGTACAGGGGCAGAATGACCTCCCTGCTTCTGTTTACCACACAATTCCTGATCCAGGCCAGGATGCCATTGACCTTCTTGGCCACCTGAGCACACTGCTGGCTCATGTTGAGTCAGCTGTCAACCCATACCCCCAGGGCCCTCTGCCTGGCTGCTCTCCAACCACTCTGTCCCCAACCTGTAGCGCTGCATGGAGTTGTTGTGGCCAAAGTGCAAAACCTGACACTTGGCCTTGTTAAAACTCATGGCATTGGACTGTGCCCATCTATCCAGCCTGTCCAGGTCCCTCTGCAGAGCCCTTCTGCCCTCTAACAGATCAACATATGCTCCCAACTTGGTGTCATCTGTAAACTTACTGATGGTGGATTCAATCCCCTCATCCAGATCATCAGTGAAGATATTAAACAGGACTGGGCCCAGCACTCATCTCTGGGGGACACCACTAGTGACTGGCTGCTAACTGGTTGTGGCACCGTTCACCACTGCTTTCTGGGCCCAGCCCTCCAGCCAGTTCTTAACCCAGCACAGAGTGCCCCTGTCCAAGCCAAGGGCTGCCAGCTCGGCCAGGAGTTTGGCATGGCAGAGACAGTGTCAAAGACCTTGCTGAAGTCCAGGTAGACTACATCTACAGCCTTTCCCATGTCTACCAGGCAGGTGACCTGGTCATAAAAAGAGATCAGATTGGTCAAGCAGGACTTGCCCCTTCTAAATCCATGCTGGTTGGGTCTGATCCCCTGGCCATCCTGTAAGTGTTCTGTGATTGCACTCAGGATGACCTGCTCCCTTATCAGCCTGACCTCAGTGCCATGCAAGATAGGTCTGTAATTTCTTGTGGATAGGCACCACACTGGCCTGCTTTGAGTCTTCAGGGACCTCTCCAGTGAACCATGCCTGTTGATAAATGATGAAGAGCAGCTCAACCAGCTCATCTGCCAGCTTTCTCATCACCCTAGGATGGATCCCATCTTGTCCCATAGACTTATGAGGATCCAGGAGGCTCAACAAGTCCCTAACTACTTCCTCCTGGATCATAGGGAGGCTGTTTTGCTTCCTGACCCCACCTGCCAGCTCAGGACGCCAGCTGTCCTGAAGACAACCTACCTTGCTTTTGAAAATGGAGGCAAAGGTGGTGTTAAGCACCTCTGTCTTTTCCTCATCTCTAGTCACTACATTCCCCTCCTTGTCCGATAAAGAGTGGAGGTTGTCCTTGCCCCTCTTTTTGTCAATATATTTACAGGAACACTTCTTATTGTCCTTCACAGCAGTAGCCAGTCTAAGTTCTAACTGGGCTTTAGTCGCTCTGATATTCTTCCCACACGACCTAGCAACATCCTTATTTTTTTCCTGAGTTACCACCCCCTCTTTCCAAAGGTAATATGCCCTCTTTTTTTCTCTTAATTCCTTCACAAGTCCCTCACCTATCCAGGCTGGTTGTCTTCCCCGGTGGCTCTGATTTTGGCACATTGGCACAGCCTGTTCCTGTGTCTTCAAGATTTCTTTCTTGAAGTAGGTCCAACCTTCCTGGATCCATTTATTTTTAAGGGCTTTTCCCCAAAGTACCCTTACAGTTAGTTCTTTGAATAAGCTGAAGCCTGCCCTCTGGAAGCCCGGTGTGGATGTTCGATTGATGCCCCTCCTAGCTTCACTGCATATTGAAAGCTTTATTATTTTGTGGTCACTGTACCCCAGATGGACTCCAACCACCACATCTCCCAGCAGCCCTTCTCTGTTTGTAAGCAGCAGCTTGAGCAGAGCCTCACCCCTGGTAGGCAGGCACACCAACTGTGTCAGGAAGTTATCCTCTATCCTCTCTAAAAGCCTTCTAGACTGCTACCTCTCTGCTGAGCTCCCAGCAGATATCTGGCAGGACATGTTAGGCTCTAAAAGATTCTTCCAATTTGGAACATAGTTACATGGGAAATTATCTGTCTGCTAGACATAATTCTCTTTCAGTCTTTGTTCTTATGGAAGACACCCAACAACCGGAAGTCCTGACTTGATCTGTGGACATGTTTGCTGTTAATTAAATGGTTAACTGCAGAACACCAACAGCTTGGAAGGCTTGCCTGGCCAAGATTATGGACTTCTATCAATCCCAGGACATAATATGGAATCCTGATACCTAATTCATAATTTGAAGATTGTAATTTGATGGTAAACCTGCCATCTCTCAAAATCCCTACAAAAATAAAGATGAAGACAACTGAGATACCACAGGAAAGTTTTTTTCATATTAAGTAGGGGAGAATAAAATCAAATTGCTAATCTTTTATTTACAGCTCTTCTTAATCTTTATTTGAGAACATAATGTAGAAATATATTTTTCTTATTTGGTGTGCTACACACCTTCTTGCATGCATTTGTAACTCACTATATGTAACAACCACTTCTGAGGGAAGAATCAAGTCTGTAAATTATATTTCATTTAATACGTTGAAAGACAAGGATACTTAAAAAGATGAACCTTTTAGATGCAGTTTTGCTTTATTGATATAGATAAGTATAAATGTTTTTTTCTGTTTTTCAGCTAGTAAAACCTAGGTGGCTTCCTTAGAAGACAGTTGAAAGCAACGAAGGAATCCTTGATAGATCGGTTTCTTAAATTTCTCATCCACAGCTTTGGGGTTAAATGTTTTCTTAGTTCAACATGATATAAAAGTAGAAAGATTTGTTGCACACTTTTAGGAATATTATCTTTATAGTTTTAAAGACAGTCACAAATAGTGTCATTTTTTGGGTGTTTTTTAATTTTTATTTTCCTTCATTTGTTAATTCTGACTGCAGAAGTGTATATAAACATTACAGTGTTATCTTTTCTCTGCTGATCTAGTGACAGTTGGCAGGTGCTAGCTTCCAATAAGTGGGAGTCGTAAGCTTCACAGCTTAGTAGTTGGCATAGAAGTTGAGTAAGGAAATCGCTTCCTTCTCTTGTGTTACGATACAGTCTTTTAAAGATAGGCTCTTTTCCTTTTCAGAGAGAATCAGCCATTATTCAGTTTTGTCAAAGAAAGTGTGCATATGTGTAGGCAGCATGAGGAAGAAGTCCTTATCCCCAGAATGTGTTTGCTGAATCAGCCGAGTCAACAGCTCAGTCTCACCAATAGTTTTGAAAACTGGTCTGAGAATGTTCAAAAGTTAAAGCAGGTGCCAGTTGGCCAGAACGTTAAGGGTGCCTGTATGAAATGAGTGGGAAAAGATAATCCTGTAGAAAATAAAAATAAACTGTCGTTTTGCAGTTACACAGTTTCCTTTTCTATTGCAAGTTGTTTCTGTTGATATGATGATTTGTTAGGAATGTGCTTGTAAATTAATTATAATTGAAGCAGCAGTTCTGTACAAACAGGCTGCTGTATAAACAAGGTCCATTAAGTAGGTATATAAACCTGATGAAAAGATTGAAAAGTGAAAACGGTGCAGTTAAAAACATCAAGGTGTGCACGAAAAGCATAGGAATATTTTGGTGTCTTCCTTATTTAACACCTCTGCTCCTTCTTTAAATTTGTGGTACAAGGAATTTTATTTAAAGAAATACATGATTATTAGGACAGGTGACTGGTGTTCTATGTGTGATATTTGTATATGAAACCATTCAGGCATTTGTAGTAAAATATTGCTTCTGTCTCTACTTTGTATTTTAAAAAAATGTTACTTTGCATGTTGCTGGGCAGTGAAGGATTAATTTTGAAAATGAGATCAGCAAATGATCAATTCTCTTTGTAATACTCTGACTTGAAGTGCTTTTTGTATTCTAACTTCAGGTGCTCATGTCTGATTCCCTTCTCTTAAGACTATATTACTCCTGTTACTTTGAGTTAGAGAATCATAGTATTATTTATCTGGAAGAACCCCTTCCACAGGTCTAAGAAAGAAAACATTGATATAACAGTTACACAGCTTCTTTTGTTTGTGTTTTATATAGGATGCTATGTAAATACATTTTGTATAGTACAGTTGTACTTTAATATCACTTGAAATTTGTTAATTACTTAAGAATTGTATTTGTCAATGCAATAACTTTTAAGAGTATTGCCAGTTCAGGCTTCACAGGTGATTTAGCAATGAGGCTTATGTAATACAAGTTACATTTGGGTTTTTCTGTTCGTTTAGTGTGGTGGCGTTGTGGTGTTGTTTTATTGTTTGTTTTTTTTTAATGGTGCGATAGTAGGGTTAATGGGGAATTGTTTTGCAGGAGGTTACTGCTGAAAAACATTTGAACATTTTGCTTCTAGCAGTTAGTGGAGATACTGGCAATGTGTATGGGTACAAACTGCAGTGTGCTTTGTGTCAGAATTGCAGAAATCTCAGTTTTCGTGAGCCTAGAAGAGTCTCCTCATGCATTGGAGATAAATAAGAGCTGATAATATCTTGGAGTTTGTAGTACCTTTTCTTCTTAATAAAATGTGTCTTCGCGCATAGATTTAGAAACAAGTTGTATGAAAATCAAAATGACATATTTAAAACAGTACCATAGCTGCAGAATAGTGTAATGCATCTTATTGTGTGTAGGAGACCGAGTCTTGGTTTCATTAGAGCATCCAAAGACACTTGTAAATTTTACTGTCTCTGATAGAGTGAGTCAGGGACAGATCCCAGTGAAAATTTATTAGAACTACTTTAAGTAAGCTTTTATTATGAACAGAACCAAGCTGTTATTAAAACTATTTGCACAGTACATTTGCTTATTCCTTTCCATTGTTTGCACAGACACTGTCAGGCATGCAGTCACTCAGTCACCTGCGTGGAGGCCAGTCTGACTGTACTCATATGGGAGAGCTGCACTGGTGTGACAGTGGCTTCTGGACAGGTGTGCAGAGTCCTTCACCAAGTCCATTGCCTTGTCACCAGTGCACACGGTGCTGGTGCCTCTGATGGTACATTGTTGCCACTGCAATCTCAAGTGTGATCTGAGTTGCACAGCCTTTGGTTGGCACTCCTGGTCTAGTGGCCTTATACCTGCTTGGCAGATTCTGTGTCTTCTTTCATGTCTTAAATGTGCAACAGTATGACAAATCTCCAGAGCTTGTTGGCTTGGTATGTACGTATGCTCTTTCTCACCTACTGTTTTCTGGTAACTCTTACTCATCCAAACCTGTAGAGTCCATTTACAGAAAGTTCTGTGGAGGTTTGTTATTTTTTCCAGTGGGATCAAGTTCAATTCCATTTTCCAATTCTTATGAAAATATTAAGGAAAAACATTACATAAAATAAATGTCATGACAATTTTCTCTAACTTACTTTTTGTAATTCCGATGGCAAATGAATTTATCATAATGGAGCAAACTATTTCTACAAAAGTAGTCATCTCTGTTTCAAGATTTGCCTTCCAAGTTCTCAATTATTAATAACTTCTGTCCCATTTTACCAAACTTGTAGAATTCAGAATTCTGCTCTTTAAGTTTGTGTTATTGAAAAACTTTCCAGTTGATGCTAAAAATGGCAAGATGTTAAATCTAGTGGCTTGCCATAACGTTAAGGTGACTGGTACCTTCTTTATGGCTTACAGTTCTTAGAAAGAAATGGGGGAAGGCATTATGGATTTCCACTGTGATTAGGTTGTTATTAGATATGACATTAATCACACATGTGGAAGTATGCATTGGGAATAATTTAGCTGATGTCAAGGGAGTGGCACTGACATAAAACTGATTTTAATGAGCTTTATCTGCAGACAAATTTGAAGATGAGAACTATTTTACATAATATTATTTTGTCCACAAAAGAGTAGATTATTTTTTAAACTTCTATTAATTGGACAGCTCTCAAAGTACTGCAAGTTAAATGAAAAGATGTGACCTAGAAATGTGAGAGCACTACAATCACTGTTCTGTCAGTGCTATTCAATATTGTTCTATCAGCTACATTTACTGCATAAAATTATTTTAATGTATTATATTTCTGCGTACCTGAACAATATCTGAACCCTTTTCTAAGAGAGTTGCCTTCTGATGTACTACCTTAGCTACTTGAAGGTCACTTTACATACCTATGTAGATTCTTAGGCAATGTTTGCATTAAATTATAGAGAACTTGACCATAGCCTGTTTGATGATGTCTGAATTTTCTCATGTAGAATACGGTTTCTTTCCATAGATAGAGATGTAGAACAAGGATGAAATGAAGTGTATGACTTTGCTAAAACCATTTCACTAGCACTATTTCATATACTAATTTGACTGCTAATGGATAACAATATATTTGAAGAAGAATTTTTAAATGCTACATCTGATCTAATAAATGTGATTTCTGATGCTTGCTAAAGGCATCTCAAATGCCTTAGAATTAAGATAAATTTAAGTTGTGCTTTTCATATCTAAACAAACATTGTATCACTTCCTAGTGTTTTTAGACATCAGAATAATTGGATTTACCACTGTGTAAGTCAAGTAAGGTTACTTTTTCTGCTTTTTGGTGTCTGTGTGCTTAACATTTCATATATCCTTTAGATACAGATTGTAACACAGAACAATGTCTTAATTTAATAGCAAGATGCTTAATTACCTGAACATTTCATTTGGCTCTGATATGTACCTTCGAGCATATTGGCTGTGGAACACTCACTTGATGGTTTCACTATGTGGGGTTGTCAATTTTATGTAATTAATAGCTCAGTAATTATGGAGGCATTTCATACTTTGTAGCAGCAGTAAATTTTGAATCCCTTTTATTTAAAAAAACCCCAAAACAAACCAGGTTCTTTTAGTTTAAAAATAAACAGTGTTATAAAATAGCATTTTTCTATTTCTCTTCTATGTCTTGAGATAGTTTTCTAAGATCCTGGAAGTAGATTAGAAAATTGCTTGTAATTGAAGTTAACGAAAATCTGTATTCTCACAGGAAATTAATATTTGTGTCTATCTTCTTTTGTTTCCATTTTTGCTTTGAATTATTATGGTAGTGCAAGTAAACAATTTGAATTTGTTTCCACTGCTAATATTGGCATATAAATGTTTGAATATTCAGTTTATACTAAGTAAAAGTTTAAATTATTTTATAGACCACCTATGCTTAACACTACTGTGATGATAGTAATAAAAAAAGGCTATTATGTTGTGACATCTAATTTGATTTCAACAATTCTTGGATCTCTAATTAGTTAATATTAACATTGATTTTTAAGGTAAAGACCAAGCTTTAAATATTTCAGCCATTTTTATATTGTTATTATGTTATGACTCAAGAAAAAGTGTTGACTGTCAGGCATAAGAGAGTGTCTGTGTTCCTCTAAACTATACTAACTGGTATGTAAAGATAGTGGTGAATATTTGGGTGTGGAGACAGAAGAGAGGATTTATTCCCAGCATTTAATTTGTGTGTAGCTTTGTGTTATTTCTAAGTGCCAATTGCTGATATTGTAATTCCTTATTTTAGTGTAGTGATTCTCATTTTTTCCAACTCTGTACATATGAGTTATTCATAGAATCATAGAATGGTAAGGTTGGAAGGGACCTCAAGGATCATCTAGTTCCAACCTCCTGCCATAGGCAGGGACATTTCCCACTAGTACAGCTCACTCAAGGCCTCGTCCAACCTGGCCTTGAATACCTCCAGGGAGGGAGCATCCACAACCTCCCTGGGCAACCTGTTCCAGTGCCTCACCACCCTCACTGCAAACAACTTGCTTCTAACATCTAGTCTAAGTCTTATTAATTTTGTTTTGGTTTTTTTTGTTCTCATTTTTTTGCTGTCATAAAGATGCAAAATGTGAATTTATAAAGCTGTGTTGTGGGTCAATGTACAAGAGGGAAGGGATGGTATCCTGAAAGGCTGGACAGATGGGCCAATTCCAAACTCAAGAAGTTCAGCAAGGTGAAGTCCAAGGTGCTGCACATAAATAGGGGCTATCCCAACTACAAATACAGACTGGGTGACAAGTAGATTGAGAGCAGCCCTACTGAGAAGGACTTGGGGGTGCTGGTTGATGAATGTGCCACCAGTGTGCACTAGCAACCGTATCTTGGGCTGCTTCCAAAGATGTCTGGCCAGCAGGTTAAGGGAAGTGATTCTGCCCCTCTGCTCTGCTTTTGTGACACCCCTCTTGGAGTTCTGAGTCCAGCTCTGGAGCCCACAACATGAGAAGGACATGGACCTAATGGAGAGGTTCCAGAGGAGGGCCACAAAGATGAAGAGAAGATTAGAGCACCTCTCCTACAGACAGGCTGAGGGAGTTAGGTCTGTTCATCCTGGAGAAGAGAAGGCTCTGGGGAGACCTTATAGCAAGCAGCTTTCCAGTACCCAAAGAGGCCCTGCAAGAAAGCTGGAGAAGGGACAGTATATAAGGCCTGTGGTGATAGGACAAGGGGCAATGATTTTAAACTAAAGCAAGCTGGATTTCGATTGGATATTAGGAAGATATTCTTTACTGTGAGGGTGGAGAGACACAGGAATGGGTCGACCAGAGAAGTTGTGGATGATTCGTCCCAGGAAGAGTTTAAGCACTAGGCCAGATGAGGCTTTGAGCAACCTGGTCTAGTGGGAGGTGTCCCTGCCTGTGGCAGTTGGGTTGGAACTAGATAATCTTTAAGGTAATTTCCAGCTCAAACCATTCTATGATTTTCAGATTGCATGCTCAGATTATTTGTTCATTTGGCCTAGAATTGAGTACGTTTTTTATAAATGAATAAGGTTTAGGGTGGAAAAAGTGAAGCATTTTCAACACAGACTTGGAAGATTACTTCATTACTCTTTGAGGTTTGTTTAATATTAAAAATATATTAATAGGTCAAGGCAAAGATTGATTGTCCAGGTGATTTCATCCTTTGCTCTCCACAGAGGCAATGTATTCCTTTTGAGTAAAAGGAGAGAGTAATTATGTATTTTTCGGTCAATGTGCTCTTGCAACATTTAACAATTCTTGCCTCATTCTTAAAATGTGAAAAGGATCACTTTAATAACATTTTGATGTTAATAAATAGCAGTGGATTTCTAAAACTCTTGTAGTGATCAATTATGCAATGTAATACTCCATATACAAAGTAGTAGAAGAAGAGGAAGATTGCAAAGAAAAACTTTTAAGTTTTACCCTGCAAGAAACTATTTTTTTCCTGATTTTAAGCTTTTTTTTTTTTTTTTTTTTTTAATGTGAACAAACTCATCCATGCCACTCTCTTGTCTCTCAAAATATAACATCCTTGCATTTTGGTGGTTTTCTTCCCTATACTTCTTCTGATAGAAATACCTGATGGCACTGTTTAATTGGCTGGAAAAAAGAAAACAATTTCAGGAGAGTAGGGAAGAACACACTGACTCTGCAATTATTGCCTGAACAGTGCAAATCTCAGTAGTCCTTCAAAAGCACATTCCCTAAAACTGTTTGCCAGTGTCATTTATCTCCTTTCAGCTGCCTCTGCAGCTTAGTTTAGCTCACAGATATGCACAGAGCCTCAACAGATAATCCACAAAAGACAGTGCTTGTATTTGTTATCTTTCTGGGCACAGTATTTCATCTCCTGTGAACCCATTCGATACGGATTTCTGGTCCTTGTATGAATGATATACCAAGTAACGCCCTTAGATGTTTGAATGAAGGATTGTGAGCATGCTGTTTTTGTTGATGTACTGTATGTGAAGTCCTATTTGTTTGCCTTTTTTTTCTCCCCAGTACTAAGAGCTATTGAAAGGTGTAAGCACAGTCAAGAAAACAGAATAAAATTTGAATAATTATCATAGATTAAAAGGAGGAATAAATCTACTGAATTTCATTGCTTGATGACAAGAAGATTGACTTAATTTTAAATTAGTAAGTGGTTTTGGGTTGGTTTTTGTGGTTTTTTTTTTTTTGTTTGGTTGGTTTTTGTTTTGTTTTTAATAATGCAATAGGTTGATAGTTTCAAAATACTCATTGTGTTTAATTTTGAATAAATTTTGTAATCTCTTTTGGGATTTTGATAGCTGTTCAAACAAGAGCATTCTCTATCAACATATTTGGACAGATGGTTGTCCTGTACAGTATGTGCTAAGATGGTCTTTTCTCAGGGAGTGAATTTCAACTTTTACTGTTGGAAGTTTGGGATTATGTCCATTTTCCCTCTCTGATTCAGATTCTGATGTGGGCCCAGGGGACTGGTCTTCTGGTTATCACCAGAGGCAGTAAATGAAAACTGTAGGATGGAAGAAGTAGGTCATGGTTTATGTTCTGTGTTTGAGTTTTTAGCTAGATGGAGTAAAAGAAAAGTCAATACATAGTGAAACCTCAAGGCATTATTTGCTGGTGCTGGTGCTGTCATGAGGTGGATTTTGACAAGTCCATGGTTAAATATTTGTGTGATTGGATTTCGTAGGAATAGAGGTAATGATAACCTTTCATCTTGGAGTTATATATGATTCTAGTCCCAACAGAAGTGGGGTTTACCCACTATTCTATTTCTTTGTAATATGAAATTGATTTTTGTTTTTTCTCTCTGAAGAATGTATTTTTTTAAAAGAGATCATCTTTTTATTGACTTCGCAAATTCTAGGAAGAGTGCATTAGAAATAATTTAGAAAGCTTGTTACATATTACATCTTTTAATCAAAAGTGTCCTTTTTCTTCCCAGTTAGGTATCTCTTCTAACAAAAAAATCCTTCCCAGAATGCTTACATTATTTTGTGGCTACAAATATGTTTCAGCCAGCCATCTGAACAACCAAGAGTCTATGAGTCGTTAGGCACTAAACAACTCCCATTGAATCAAAATGGATGTGTAACAATGCTATTACAATATTTTACTTCAGATTTTACATTCCTTTTAAGTATTTGCATGGAAGATTTTGAAGTTTATTCCAGTTTTATTTTTTATAGTAAGAGGGAAGGCAATAGCATTAATGTTATTTCAGCTGATTAGAAAGATATTTCTGAGTGTTGAGAAAATCTGTTTACAGGTGTTCGTGGGTTCCTGTGGGATTTAGGAAATTATCAAATAAAACATTCACAAAAATTAGTTGACTGAAAAGAATTAATAATTGTGATCTTTGTCATAGTGCTAATTTAGTATTTCACTTACATTTGTTAAGATCAAGGTTTAAGGAAAAGATGAACAGAAGAGTATTTGGCAAATACGCTTCCACGTACTAAATTTGTATATGAAGATAGAAAATTGTTTTGGTTGGACCTCTGAGATGATCAGGTCCAACAGATAATGCCAAATTACCAGGTAACCCATAAACCATGTCCCTAAGCACCACATCTACAAGTCTTAAATACCTCCAGGGATGATGACTCCACCACCTGCCTGGGCAGCCTGTTCCAATGCTTCACAACCCTTTTTGTGAAGAAATTTTTCCTGTTATCCAATCTAACACCCACTTGGTGCAACTTGAGGCCATGTCCTCTTGTCCTGTCACTTGTTACTTGGGAGAAGGGGATGACACCCACCTTGCTACAAGTTCCTTTCACGTAGTTGTAGAAAACACGAAATACTAATCATACATGTTCTCATTTTCCATAAATGTGAATACATATTAGTAAAGATTTAAAAATTGCAGGCGTTCCAGTTTTTGTGATTGAGAACAAGTAGTATTTTGAGGTAACATTCTCAATTTGGTGGTGTAGGTATCAGTCATGTCAAATAAATGTGTAATTTCACAAAGTCAGCTAGCAACAAGAGAACTTACTGAGAATTTTCTATCTCATTATGTAAAATTATCTTAGAATTAAAAAGACAATAATGGAAACTTCTTTGAGTGGGGAAAAAGGAAGGAAAGAGAAGACTACTTGTGCATACTGACTGCTCTTCGTGTTTTCCAACATAGAGAGCAAACAAACACAACTATTTTACATGTTCTAAACCAATCTAAGGCAACATTGTTTTGTGCTGTTATAGTTTGTTTTCTGTATTTGTTTACCTTTTTTATTCTTTGGGTTCTTTTTTATGGCTGTGGGTTCAACTGACAGATGCTGACCTTCAGCAGCCAGTGAACTGCATGATAAGATTTTTGATATTTGCTTTAATTGGTAGATAAATACTTCTAATATGTAGTGCTAGTATTTATTGACTGCCACTTCCACAATTAAATGCAGGTTTGTGTATCTGAGTTATCACTTTTTACTTCATAAAAAATTATTTTGTTACTGCATTAAGATAGAAGTTATATCAGTTACTAGAAGCCATATATTCTAATGGTGCACTAGTTACAGCACACTAATGGACAGAAACTTGATTTTTTAAAATCACATATAAATGGCAAGATATTAAAATATACATGCTTCCTAATGAAACTGAGCATGCCAGTATGATGGTCTACCTTGCTTTGAGCTGTCCAGCTGTCTTGAATAGTTGTGGAAAATGATCCCTTAATATAAATTGGTTTTTTTTTTTTTAATAGAATAGTGGGACTGTGGCTTAAAAGGTCATTTTACTGATGTGTTTTCTTCTTGAGTCTGAGAAGTTATGAAATGTAATTATTATTTGTTTCATGATGAAAAGTTGCTGATCTGCCTCAAGTGCAGACTCTTCCTCTTCTAAAGATTTGTTAAATACTTATCTACCGTTTGCAGGTACCACAGTTGACTGTAATAGGTGGCTCTGTCTGCTGGCGTTTCTTGTACAGTATTTGGTGAACCAGCTTTTTCACGTTTTCTTTGAGAAATATAAACCCAACAAAATACAGTAGTTACCTGTCCTGTTTGATTGGCTGAAAGCTATCATTAGATAGTTCAGAACAACCTCTTGCCCTTCTGGTAATTCAGACTTTGAGAAACTGTGGTAACACTTTCAAAAAATTAGATGAAATTTGGAAGGTGTTGCAGGAGAAGGGGCATTGGGAGAGGACTGCCTTTGTGGAAGATAGATGTGGGATCTGTTTTGCTAAAGCATAGGGCATATTCTTGGTAAACTTCTTAGGAACAGCATGTCTGCTGTAAAGTAATCTCAGATTAAATGATAATTTTTAATCCTGGAAATACAGTTCTGTAGTATTTGTATAAAATTTGGCTCATTCAAATGCACCAAAAGCATGTATTTATAAAACCTTTTTTTTTTTTTTTTAAAAATATCATATATGTGAACAGTGTGCTTTTTTGAGTCATTCCCAAGTAGTGCCAAGTAAACTCTACACCTTGTAAATTTACTGTTTTACAAGCTGTCTTGTTTTTGTCAACTCCTGTGTATAATGATGACTAAAATGAATCCAAACAGAAAATAATGGCCTGCTGTATTCCATAGTATCATAAATATAGTGGTGGGATAGGTAATCTTTTTAAAATTGTTACATGCTTTGTTATGCCTGGTTTCAGTCTTCTCTCCCAAATTCATGGGAGTTTCTTGCCATGTATTTCAGCTGAAGGAGATTAAGTCACTACAATAGGCTTTTATTATACAGAAATCATTAAACTAATAAAATATTGATGATTAATGTGAGGAAGGAAGAATAACAAAAATCCCACAGGTAGAGGGAATTGTGTTACTTGTGAAGGTAACATTGGCTCCTCCAGGCTCTATTCAGTATGCAGGCCAGCTGGCCAAACTGCAACTCAGGGATGCTTGTATTCTTGAGCCAACCAGATCATAAGTGCTATGGCTGGGAGCCCACTGGGGCTAGGGACCACCTGGGACAGCACTCTACTCTTGGGCTGTCTTGGTTTGAGGGGTTCCAGGTTATTCCAGACTCCTTAAAAAAAAAAAAAAATACAGAGACCAAGATCTGTCTTAGGGGATGAACTAGTTGCCCCCAGATATGGTAATTATATTATTCAATCCCATAATTCTGCAAACACTTTAAAAGTAAGCAGCAAGGTCAGTTCACTCTCTTTTCTCCCTGCCTTTCAAGCTCCCCACAGGGATCCATGTCTGAGTAGCTATGTAAGCATACGCCCTGTAGACCCTGACCTTCAAGGCCATGGGCTGCAGAGAATTTTGACCTTCTTGGGCCTAATGGGAGACAATGGGGGATGGGAGAAAATGAGCACTGGGTTTTTTGGTGGTTTTTGGTTTGCTTGGGGGGGAAGGTTTTGGGGGAATTCTTATATATCCTTTATCTGCATTAGATGTTAAGAATTCATGTATGCCATATCTTTTCCTGCACATTTTTAAATACAGCCTTTCTGTATATTCATCTCCAAGTCAACGAGAGTGTTATTATTTTACTGCCTTTTTTCCATAGAAAAAGAGTAAAGTAAGATAACCTCAGTTGCACTCTTACACAAAAAAACCTATGACATGGGGTTACAGCACAAATTAGCTCTGGATGAGGGTCTGTCATCTCCTGTTAGGTGATTCCAGGTATTTCTTATGTGGAATCATTTCTCTTTTCAAAAAAAAAAAATCTATTTTATCTTTAGCATGATAGTCTCATTAGTGTGAAATGAATCTAGTTTTTGTGAAATTGTTTACACTTTTGATTTTTTTTTTTTTTTGGTGAGGTAGAGACAGGGAATTATTGGAGAGAGTTCAACAGAGGGCTACAAAGGTGTTCAGGGTACTGGAACATTTCTCTTGTGAGGAAAGGTGGAGAGACTTGATCTGTTTACCCTGGAGAAGACTAAAGGGGGATGATATTAATGCTTATAAATTTCTAAAGGTACGTGAGTTCCTTTTCAGTGGTGTCAGGTGGTAGGACAAGGGACAGTGATCACGTACTAGAACGTAGAAACTTCCACTAAATGTGAGAAAAAACTTCTTTACTTGCAGAGCGACTGCACTGGAACAATCTGGCCAGAGAGGTGTTGGAGCCTCCTTCCCTGAAGACTTTCAAAACCTGTCTGGAGGCGTTCCTGTGCAACCTGCTCTAGGCAAACCTGTTTTAGCAGTGAGGTTGGACTAGGTGATCCCCACAGGTCTCTTCCAACCCCTGCCATTCCTTGGTTCTGTGAAAGGACACACAGGGTTAGATAATTCAGCTGTGCAGATGTACTTATCTTTCTTTCCCTTCTAGTCTTGGTGGATTTGGACTGTCTTGAGGTTAAAGTAGTGTTAGAGCTGTCCTTGAATTTCCTCTGCTCTGGGCAAAAAATAACCAGCACTGTTCCAGTGGCAGCTTTTTGTAATATTCTGAAAGAAAAATTCTGTCAGGTTGAAAACCCTTCTTTTATGGTTACCATGGAAATAGAGAACTGACTGGTTGTATAGATTAATACTTCAACTGCATGTAAATGTTCTGCAAACTTTTCTGCCTTATTTAGGAGAAACATTGATTCTGTAACCGTTGGGCCATTAGACCTTTCAGCTCCATTATAGCTAAGATTTTGGCCAAATTTTAATGCACAAAAATAGTCTCATATGTAGATGCTTGGTTTCATGAAGTTTTGCTATCTGTTCAAGATTTTATCAGGCAAGGTTGTTTTTCTGTTACTGTATATTTGTAGTTCAATTTCATATACTCAGTGTTTCAAATCAGGACAATCTTGAGGGAATATTACTACTTTTTTTCTGTTCTCACTACACTGTGGTATTTCTAGTAAAAACGACTACTCAATAGTATTCCAGAAGACCTGTAAGACAGAAGATAGAGCTAAATTGATCATAATTGCATCAATACCCTTTCTGTTATAAATGGAGGCAAACTCTTCTGCAGCATTCCGGTCAGGAATGTGAATCAGTGTTGGAATGTCATATTCCTCCATCCAGGAGAGAATTAAACATTTATGGAAAAATGACATGTTAAATTACAGTCAACTGTTATTTTCTTGAGTAAAAGCATACATTTTACTATTTTTATTTTTAATATTTTTAATGTGACGTAACTTCATGGCATTAGCAACATAATACTGATCTTTTAAATGACTTTCTGCATTTCTGTGGATTAACTAACATGCAGTGTTACCCTCTAAAGATACTTTGACTAAATTCTATGTGGAGCAAGGTTCTAATGTCATCTGATGCACAGCTTTTCACTTTGCTGTTGAACAAAATAAATTTACAATTAAAAAATACGTAAACCCACAGATTTACTATAAACTTATTTGTCCTGTTTAAATTTTGTTTTATAGCTGAACAAAAGTACTGTCTGGATTTACATTGAAGGTTGCAGTTTCTCCATTGAACTTACCAACCATTACTATTATTACCCTGTGCAGTTGTTTGCAGTGCAGTGAGTTAGTCTTCATGGTGCAGTGTGGAAGTCAGTTTGAAGCTGAAGGAAAGGACTTCAGGAATTCTCTCAAATGTTAGTTTATTGTGCTTTATTGCTAACTGAAAGGATAGCTTGGTTATTTGTATACCCCTTAGTGATTCTCCTTTCTAAGATCCATGCTGTTCTTGGTTTTTGTCTTGGAAAGACCAAAAGTGCTGTTGTGTTTGAAGTGACATTTTGTAACGAAAAAATTATTTTCTTGTAAAGAAGGTTAACACCAACAGAGAAGGTAGTCTGGAGCCAGAGAATGACTTCTGTTATGCCTATGGAGTGTACACAGATTGCGGTGACTTCGGTGTGGGAGTCCATATGTATAGTACTTTGTTAATGATGTTCTTCATTTATAAAGCGTTGCACGTAGTACTTAGAATTCTACCTTCTTTTTCATATGAGATAAGAATTTGTATTGCTGTTTGTTTTGATCCACCTCTCTGCAAGAGGAGGTTCTTTTGTCGATCTACTGGATGACTGAAACAGAAGGAACTGAGTAGTTGAGGAAAGGACTTGAATTTTATTTTGTTTATGTGCGCATAGTTAAAAATCTAGAAAAGGACGAAATGCAAGAAATAGCAAAAACAGAGTCACCACCACGGGTCCAGTGACATCTCACCAGACCTGAAGGCCTCAGTCAGTGAGGAAAACTTCAAACTTCCCTGTTAGCTTTGAGGTTTTTACTCTTTCCAGTTTCAAATACGGTCCCAGTTCCTCATTCAGTTGCCATACTTTGTCTTGTGTCAGCACCATCCCGTGGTTAGTTGTGTACCATTTGGCTTTAAACTGTGCATGCATCAGTCATTTTGGGGGGGCTTTTTTTGTCAGAAAATTGTCAACCCGTTCTGTGACCATTAGGTGCATTTGACCAGTAAGCTGCAACCTGAATCGCAATTCTTAAATATGGAACTTGTGGTTTTGTCTGTTTCTTGTTTGTCATGGAGATAAGCTTAGGGTGGGACATCCTGTTCAGTTGTCCCAGTTGCTATCTTTGTGAGACAGTGGTGAGATAAACACCTCAATTGAGCAGCTTAACTCCTTGCACCATCATATGCTTATTGTATTAAACTTGCATGCTTTTTCTTTCCAGATGCTTTATAGTATTAAGGCAATCTCAGCACTGTCAGTAAGAACATCTTCCTTTTCAAGTGTATTGACTGTACTGACTCAGCATTTGTATGCTGAGATCACATTGGGGAAATAACATTCAGCATGGTGGGCTTTATAGGTCAATAGGAGCATCTTGAATTATGGGTGGTTACACTTGCTGTGAATCTGAAACTCTGTATGTTGTTCTTCTGAACACAGCAAGGTGGGTATTTGAATATTGTGGATGAGATTAGACAAAGATCTGAGTAACCAAAGAAAAAAGGTGTGCTTTGAAATGGAAACAAAACCCACCTAATTTTCGATAATTGTATCTAGATGAAACTATGGATACTAGAAAAGCTCAGAATCAGAAACTATTAATTACAGTAATTTAAATACCTGTTCCTTCCAGTATGTAACTGTGTAGGAATGATACTCCGTCTTCATACCTCTTGCTGGAGCTGATCTTAGGAACACTTGGATTGTATCTGTACTGTGCTAATTGAACAGACACAGGGAATTTCCTTTTGCAGAGGAACTCAGTTGCCTATCATACCAACTTACTAGAAGGGTTTCTTGCTGGGATACACAGAAGCAATCATGAGCATAGCTCAGGACTTGGAAGGTCCTGAACCATTTCCCAGGAGTTTGTAGCTGCTTGGTATATAAAGGGTTGTGGTAGCATGGATATGGATTATTCCATAGCAGTTGACCTCTGTTTCAAGTAATATGGGTCAGGGCGTCTTTATTTTCCTGTTGTAGACATAGGCATAATAATGTTGAGTAAATTGAAATATATTCCAAGGTAAAAAATTGCTGAGCATAGTATTGGTTAGCTATAGATTTAGGAAAGGTGATACATGTATTTGAATATCTGGAAAATGTTACTTTATCAAAGTTCCGTCCCTGTCCCTCTGAATGATACCTTCGTGTTTTCTTGTAGAAAAAAAATACAAGTAATTGAGTTCATTATTTTACAGAAGGTATTCATTTGGGTTCTTTGTCTTACAAAACTGTGGCTGTTCCACATTAAAGGTTATTGCAGAGCATTACTTTCTCTGATTCCAAGCAAAATACTGAGCTTAGGTGAGTGCAAATCCGTCTATGCCAACAACCATGTTTCTCTTTTGAAATGTTGTCCTGAAGCTGGAGAGTTTAGTGGCTTACTGTGGTTTGACACTGTGGATTGACTCTAGGCCAGCACTTCATTTTTCCTAAAGCAAATCCTCCTGTGAGTAGCAGAACTCAGTTTATTATGCAAGAGGCAGAAGGTTTTGAGTTGTGCCTATGCCTCTGACCTAACCACCTTTTTAATTACTCAGTGACACTGCCAAATTAATTACATGACACGTAGTGAAGTGTAGTATCAAAGCATGCAACAAACTCAAAATCCAGGTCATGAAAACAGTCATGCTGACAAATCAGGATGAGTGGTGCAGTTAGACATCCAGGGAACTGGAATGCATACAACAAGGAAAGCCTGCAAAAGCAGTCCTTTATAAGTAAAAAGTGATAGTTCATTTAAGAGACTGTATTCAAAGGCAGAGGAGCATAATATATGTAAGTAGATAAAACTATACTGATAATGTTAGTTTTAATGTTTAGATTCAGTTAGATTGATGGCCAAGCATGAACCTTACATTTGTAATGAAGGCAAAACAGCACATCCTTATCTATAAAGGAAAAAGGAAAGTCTACCTCCTGATCTGTAATGGAGCACATATCTCTTCTCAGCACAGCCCTAGACTGCATCAATCATCCTTAATATTATCCATTCAAAACATTGTAGCTCACATACTGGTCATAAGATTTATGCTTATATTTGTGGATTTGAAATAGGTGCACTTGGTTATTTTATTCCACTACAGTTTTTGTAGGTATATTTGTGTTTGGGGTTTTTTTTCCCCCACCTGGTTATCTAACTTGGTAATTAATTTCAAAGTTGGTCATTCATTGCTTGGGGCTTATTGTCCTAGAAATGTATAGCTTCTAGAGAGCTACAGGTGGTGGTCTTGTTGATTTAAGAAATTGCCATCCTGATTTTGGGGAAAAAAAATTAAAATAAATCCCACAGAAACTCAGAACAATATAAGTGCGTAATGCTAACATCGGAAACGTTATTATTAGCATTTGTTAACATGCATGAACTGATTTTAAACTTACTTAATTGGGTTAATTGCTAAGCAGGCAGTCTAGGAGAATGGGGCTCAACAATAGCTGCAAAGTGTGCCTAGGCTTCTGGGCAAATTCTTGAGCAATTAGCCAACAGTTTCTCCTATGGTGCTCCACTGATCTTACTGTCAATGCTTGTCTTGATATGCTTCTGCGGATGAGAAGATTATTTTATGCACTCCCCAGATGAAGCTGAGAAGGAACTGTGTAGTTGTTTGAGAGAAGCACTTGAATATTATTTCACTTATGTGTGCAAGGGGAAAAGTTAGAAATATAGAAAAGCAGGAGAAGCAAGAAACAGCAAAAGCAAAGAGATAGTCACCATCATGGATCCAGTGACATTTCACAGGTCCTGCAGGCCTCAGTCATTGGGGAAGATTAAAACTTCCTCGTTACATTTGAGCGTTTATACCCTGTCCAGCCCTGTATGTGGGCTCAGTTTCACATTCAATTGCCGTGGTTACAACATGTTTCACTTGTGTCAACAAATTGTAGTTGCATGCTGTTTGTCTGTAAACTGCATATGCATCGATCATCTAGGAGGGGCTCTTCCTGTCTGAAGACTCCCAAAACTGTCAACCCATCCTCTGACCGTTGGGTGTATTTGTGCAGTAATCTCCTAACTGCATCACAACTCTCTGCTGGTTTGACGCTAATTGGAATATTTTAATAAAAATTAGATTATAGACTGTGAAGAGAAAACAATGGTGATGTCTACTTCACTCATAGGCTTGCTGAGATGTATAAAAACAAGGACATGAACATAGATAACACAGCCTCTCTCTGGGAGCTGGTGTGTCTTCTGGCTTTCTGCTGTGAAACCCAACTAATCACTTTGCTTTTAACTCCCCGTACCGATCCTCCAAACTCACCTTGCATGTGAGGCTGATCCTGGGATAAGATAGAGGGGTGGAAAGAAGGTGGAAGGGTGGTTGGGAACCCCTCCTGGGGACTCTGATTTCTGGGAGGGGTATTGTATTTCTGTATTACCTTTAACTTGTGTATTTCTGTAAATATTAATGTGTATATATCTGCTTGTATATTGTGCTAAGCTGTAAATATAGCTTCATTCCTTAACTTAGAGGGAGCTGAATCTAGTCTGGGTGATTTCATTGGATGGGGGGGCAGATAACTCCCAAACCATCACAAACTCTTTAATGCAGAACTTGTGGTTTGTAAGCTCTGGCTTGCATAGCAGTGCTAGCTTGTGATTTTGTCTGGTTATCAGTTGCAGCAGTCTCAAAGCTAAGTTTAGAACAAGATACCCTATTC
Source organism: Eubucco bourcierii (assembly GCA_013396675.1). NCBI lineage: Eukaryota > Metazoa > Chordata > Aves > Piciformes > Ramphastidae > Eubucco > Eubucco bourcierii. Next base: position 150,606 of record VWZE01019340.1, read on the forward strand.
AGTTGCTTTCATTGTTGTCGTCACAGGACAGTGTTAAGACAAACATCCTGATTTAAGAGCTTAACTCTTTTCAGCACTGCACTTAGGTAGTGTAAATATGCTACAATTATACTTTAGCATAAATCAAGTAAGTAGTTTTAGGAGTGCTAGCAAAAAATCAAAGCATTGGTTTGTTATGAACGGATGTCTTTCAGCCAAAGCAGATTGTTTTTATTTTGTCTTCATCTTCGCTTCAGGATAAGAGCTATAGTAACCTAGACAGGACCACACAGGGATCTCTGTGGCATACACTGATAGTAAGGAGGAAGCAAGTCCTCTTAGTCTGCAGTGTGCTGGTTTGAGGCTAATTAGAATATTTTAATAGAAAAAATTACACTATAGGCTGTGAAAGGAAAACATCATGATGTCTACTTCACTCATACACTTGCTAAGAAATTGTTTGGGAGCAATAACCAAAACAATAGATAAGTCAGTCTCTCTCTGTCGCTTGCTGGAGCAGGAGCTGCTGGGGCTATCTAGCAGCTTCTGGGCTCTGACTCCTCTGCTGATTAATCCTCACTAACCACTTTTCTTCTAACCCCCCTGGCTGATCCTCCTAATTTACCTTGCATGTAAGGCAAACCTTAGGGTAAGGTACAGGGGTGGAGAGAAGGTGGAAGGGTGGTTGGGAGCCCCTGCTGGGGTCTCTGATTTCTGGGAGGGGAGTTGTGTTGCTGTATTAGCTTTAACTTGTATATTTCTGTAAATATTCTGTATATAGTGTAAATATCTGCTGTACATTGTGCAAAGCTGTAAATATAGCTTCATCACTTAACTTCCAGCTGGCTGAGTTCTAGTCTGGGTCATTTTACAAAGTGTGGGGGGACGGGGAACTCCCAAATCTTCACATGCAGAATTCTGGCTAAGACAAAATATGGGGAAGTTAGAAATGGACATTTTGAGATAGCAGAGTTCCAGGTTTTGTCATTAGCTCAAGCCTGCCTTACCTTCCTTACTCAGTTACACACCTCTCTTTTGTCTATTCATCGTGTGTAGGATGGGTTGTTTTTTCTTTTTTTTTTCCCCATTTAGTTCAGGGTAAATAATTCCCATATCCTATTAAACTGTTCAACCATGTCATTAATTTTATGAATTAGATGTTCATTTAAAAGCAGTGTCAGCATGCAAGTATGATAAAATAGGTCACTCTAGCTTTTCCACTTTCTTAGGTTAAATAGATTTTCTAAAGTGGTGACCTTGAAGCTTACGTTTGAACAAAGACTACTCGGGAAGACCTAATGTAATTGCTTCTAAAGAAGAAAATACTATATGATTCTGAGGAAGTTGATCCAGAATGTAATTTATTGTAAGTGAAAGCACTAGCATTTAAAATATATAAAACACTAGTGTGCTCATGGAGAGTCCCTGGTGACCCGTCATATAAGCCATTTTCTCACAACAGGTAATGGAAGAAGAGCATTAAAAATACTGTGGCTAGCAGGACTAGAGAGGTGATTGTCCCCTTGTACTTGACTTTGGTGAGGCCACACCTTGAGTATTGTGTTTAGTTTTGGACACTGCAATATGAGAGAGATGTGGAGGTGCTGGACTGAGTCCAGAGGAGGGCAGTGAACCTGATGAAAGGCCTGGAGAATAAATCTTACGAGAAGCAACTGAGGAAGCTGGGGCTGTTTAGTTTGAAAAAGATGAAGCTGAAGGGAGATCTTATTGATGTCTACAGTACCTGAAGGGATGTTGTGGAGAGGCTGCTGCTGGTCTCTTCTTACACACAATTGGAGACAGAACAAGGGGGAACAGCCTTAAGCTGAGACTGGATAGGTTTAGATTGGGCATTAGGAAAATCTTTTTCATGGCGAGAGTGGTCAGGCACTGGAATGAGCTGCCCAGGGAGGTGGTTGAGTCACTGACCCTGGATGTGTTTAAGGGTCATTTGGATGTGGTGCTTAGGGTCTTGTGGAGTAGGTTTATAGGTTGGACTTGGTGATCCAAGTTGGATTTTTCTGTGGTTCTGTGAGTTAAAAAAAGGATGGGAAAGACAAAGAAGGTAAGAAACAACACAGACAACAATGACAAACATTTTTGGTTGGTTAGGTCCCATTAATTTTATCATCAATTTTATCAAATAAAACTGAGAAGTGGGTAGCAAATCACTGTTCTTAGCAGTTGTAATTGTGTAAAATACAGAACACAACTTCAGGCCTACACTTGTATAGGATTTATTTTAAGAGCTTTATTTACAGCTTGCATCATCAGAGGGAGTCTTCCAGTGATTACTTTCAGCCCAGTAATGACTGAACCACTTAGAATCTCCCTAGACTTTAATTGCCAGTTATCTTATTTTTTTAAATGTAGCATTCAGTTTCTAGTAGGATACTTTATAGAACCAATGGGAGTAGTAGTTAACTTTTCTAGAAATAGGATTTGCCAGTGTGTTGCATGCAGTGGTCATCGCACAGCATGACTCTTGGAGGAGTTTATCACTGCTGGCAAACAAATGTTAATACTGTCTATTGTAGTTCTGCTGACAATCAGCAAAGTGGTTGTGAATTTGTCTGCTACTATAGAATTGTGTGACACATTGACAGCTGCAAAAATGATTTAATTTTAACTCCATATAACCATACAGCTGAGTGCTTATTAATAAAGCAACATTTGTAAACTAAACATTTTGATCACTTTATGTGCACACAAAAGTGTAATTTGTGTTTCTTTTGGAAGTCAGAGATTACATCATATGACAAGAAAAAAAAAATTATGACCATGACTAATGATTGTTTCAACTTAATACAATTTAAGGTTTTCTAGTCCTCTTGAAATGTAATTCTTTTTCTTCAGCTAGAGAGAGTTTGATTAGTTGAGTTTAATACTCCTTAAATCTATTAAATGAAAGAGCTTTACGGTTTCCATGACAGAGAAGAAATGCAATGTGTTGTGTGTGAAATGTAATTATTGCTTAAATAGGCATAATCATAACATTATGAAATCATTTTAATGGGCACTGTTAAGGAAGTATGTGTGAGATGCTAATCAAATGTCATGGAATTGATCTGACTTTTTCTTGGTTAATTACTAGTTGTTGAAGGTTAAGCCCAAGAAAATCAGATGGGCAGTGTGAATTATTTTATCAAAAGTAATAAAATAATGTGATTTAAAAATACAGATTTTCTCTGTGTCTCTAAAAATGAGTTTTGCAGTGTAACTTGAAGCCAGATTTTTTTTCATAAAAGATACAGTCATGAAAGCAGGGTAATTAGTCAGGCTGTTGAGTTTTGCAAACAGGAAAGGAGGAAGACATTACTGCTCATTACAGGTACCTGAAAGGGGTGGTGTTGGTCTCTTTTCCTAAGTAACAAGCAATAAGACAAGAGGAAATGGTCTCAAGTTGTGCCAGGGGAGATTTAGATAGGAAATTTGAAAGCATGTCTGAAATGAAAGGGTTATCAAGCATTGGAACAGGCTGCCCAGGGTAGTGGTTGAGTTGCCATCCCTGGAGGTGTTTAAGAGATGTAGTTATGGTGCTCAGGGACATGGTTTATTGGTGGACTTGGCAGTGATAAGGTTAATGGTTGCATTTGATCTTAAGGGACTTTTACAACATGTTTGATTCTATAATTCAAATTGTATCTATTTTGATTCTATGCATACAAGCACATGGAGGGCACCAATGCTGGTGAAAGTCCTGGATAATAAGTTGTATGAGGAGGGGCTGACAAACTGGGCTTGTTTAGTCTGGAGAAGGGGTGAGTGATGGGACCTATTGCATAGCTCTCTACAATTGCCTAAAAAACCAAATAAAGGTAATGAGGTGGGGGCTAGTGTGCTCTCCCTAGTATCGAGTGATAGAATGAGAAGAGAGCAGTACCGAGGCTAGTTCCGCTGGAGCACACTTTTTTTGGGAGCCTTTTCGAAGCTTTTTCAAAGCCTTTTTTTCTTTTTTTTTTATTTACCTTGACGCTCTCTCAAATGGAGACTCCCAGAAGAGGGCAGGGAAGTGGCAGGTGCAGCAAGATACGTGGCATACCTGCGCGCTTGGGAAAGTGATGCAGCAGGGGCGGTGCCAGGCACGTGGGTGATTTAAACGAGAAGCAGCAGCGATGCGAGACCCTGTTTTGGGAATAGAGCAACTTCCTCTTCCTCTTCCTCTTCCTCTGCTAAACCCAGCCAGCAGCATGCGCCAGAGGAGAGGAAAAGAAACCAACCACTAACAAAAAACACACAAAAAATAAAAACCCCAACAAACCCAACCAGAACCCATCAGTTCCTCAAAGGAAGTGAGGCATGTTTAAAGCTCGGTGAAAGACTATTTGTAAAACTGTGGGTCCCCAAATGGAGCCCACCCATAGGCATGCAGGCATCCAGGCAACTGGCTGCAATGAGTGTTGGAGCCTGACAGTTGATGTTGAGAGTGGCAGAGACAATGCCTACATTAGGTGTGAGCAGATCACTGATCTGCTTAACTTAGTGGCTGAACTGAAGGATAAAGTAGAAAGGCTAAGAGCTATGAGGGAATATGAAAGGGAGTTAGATTTATGGCACCAGGCTCTGCAGACGCTCTTAACAGAGGGAGGTGACCCAAGACGCAAGGGGGAATGGGCACAGGTGCCTGTCAGAAGGGGCAAGGGAAACCTCTTTCAGCTCCCCTCACCCCCTCGGTTGCCCTTGTACAACAGATATAGGGCACCAGAGGTTGAGGGCGAGGTAGTTTTGGAGGCAGAAGTGACACCATCTGGGGAGCTGACTGAAGTAAATCAGTCCCCCCTTGGCATCAGTACTGGTACCCAAAAGAAAAAAGAGGAGTGTGATTGTTATTGGTGACTGTCTTCTGAAAGGAACATATGCTGGCCAGACCCCTCCCTCAGGGAAGTCTGCTACCTTCTTGGGGCCCAGGTCAGGGATGTTTCCGGAAGGCTACCTACTGTAGTACAGCCTTCTGATTACCATCTCTTGTTGGTTATACAGGTGGGAAATGATGAAGACAATACCAGAGATCTAAAGGCAATCAAAAGGGACTTCAAGGCACTTGGAAAAGTAGTTGAGGGATCAGGGGCACAGGTAATCTTTTCATCAGTACCCTTAGTTCCAGGTTGGAATGCTGAGAGGAACAGGTAATCATGCTTGATTAACAAGTGGCTCAGAGGCAGGTGCCTCCAACGAAATTTTGGGGGTTTTGATCTTGGAGAACTTTACATACCTCCGGATCTGGTAGCGACAGATAGGGTACATCTGTCCCAGAAGGGAAGAAAGATCCTGGCACACGAGCTGGTGGGGCTTGTTGAAAGGGCTTTAAACCAGGCTGGAAGGGGGAGGGCGTCAAACAATCTTCAGTAGTGGGACAGGTTGTCTCCAGGACAACTGGGCTCCTGAACTGGGACATGGAGCCAGGGACCAGTATAGTGCCCCTGTGTCAAGGTCCAGAGAACAGAGATTAACAGTATCTCTGTCCAGAGGAGCAAGACTTCTTTTAGATTTCTGTGTGCAAATGAGACCAGATATCACCACAAAACTATTTATTAAAGGACAAAGTTGAAAAAAAACAGAGGGAGAGAGGGAGAGGGAACATCAGAGAAAAAGAGAAGAGCACGGAAGGAAAAGAAGAGGGATTATATTACCATCAGCCACAGATCAGGGTGTGAGAGAGAAAGACGTGTGCCCAGCTGAGGGGTGTTCTTCTGTGGAGTTGTTCCTCAGGTTCTTCTGGTGGAGGTGCCTGTGGAGGTGCTCTGGTGGAGGTGGACCCTTTTGCAGGCATCACTTAGATCTTTTTATACAATTTTTTAGGACATTGTCCAGGTGCAGCTCCCCAGGAAATCTTCCTGTGTATTATAAGGGGTCCGGCGGAGGCACCGGGGAGGGCCTCTGCCCCCTCCCTGCACCACTTACCTGTCCATACCCCAAATACACATAAGCCTTTTTGGGGTAGCCAGTGTGAGGTATCACATCCTGGGCATTCGAGTCAGGCTGGCCACAAAGGCACTCTATCTCTGTTGATTAGCAACCCTGAGCTCTCCAGCAGATATCCGGGCCAAGTCCCGTAAGTCCATAAAGGTGCTGTTTACAGGTGCTGAGCTTTGCCAGGAATCTGGGCAATCTTTAACAAAGGCAATCTTTATCTTTGTTGATTTGAACAAGGGAGAGATGATCAGCTTCTCACAACCTGTAATCCAGGAGGAAGCAGTAAGGGAGCTGCTGAGCCACTTGGATCCTCACAAGTCCATGGGACCAGATGGCATCCACCCTAGGGTGCTGAGAGAGCTGACAGGTGAGCTGGCCAAGCTGCTCTCCATCATTTACCAACAGTCGTGGCTCACTAGAGAGGTCCTTGAAGACTGGAAACTGGCTGATGTGATGCCTATCTACAAGAAGGGCTGGAAGGAGGACCCAGGAAATTACAGACCTGTCAGCCTCAGTGCCAGGCAAGGTTATGGAACAGATCATCTTGAGTACCATCACAGAGCACTTACAGGATAGCCAAGGGATCAGGACCTGCCCTTCCTAAACCCATGCTGGCTTTTATCTCCTTTTATGATCAGGTTGCCCTCCTGGTGAATGAGGGGCAGGCTGTGGATGTCCAGGCTACCTGGACTTCAGCAAAGCCTTTGGCACCGTCTGCCACAAAAAGCTCCTGGCAAGCTTGTGGCTTGGGCAGATTCACTCTGNCATCACAGAGCACTTACAGGATAGCCAAGGGATCAGGACCTGCCCTTCCTAAACCCATGCTGGCTTTTATCTCCTTTTATGATCAGGTTGCCCTCCTGGTGAATGAGGGGCAGGCTGTGGATGTCCAGGCTACCTGGACTTCAGCAAAGCCTTTGGCACCGTCTGCCACAAAAAGCTCCTGGCAAGCTTGTGGCTTGGGCAGATTCACTCTGATGTGAGTCAAGAACTGGCTGGAGGCCTGATCCCAGAGAGTGGTGGCGAATGGTGCTGCATCCAGTTAGCAGCCAGTCACTAGTAGTGTCCCCCAGGGATCAGTGCTGGGCCCAATGCTGTTTAGTATCTTTATTGATGATCTGGAGCTCGGGATTGAGTCCAGCATCAGTAAGCTTGCAGATGACACACAGTTAGGAGCAGGTGCCGATCTGTTAGAGGGTGGGAGGGCACTGCAGAGGGACCTGGACAAACTGGATGCATGGGCAGAGGCCAATGGGATGAGATTTAACAAGGCTGAGTGCAGGGTTCTACACTTTGGCCACAACAACCCCAAGCAGTGCTACAGGCTGGAAACAGAATGGCCGGAGAGCAGCCAGGCAGAGAGGGACCTG
>VWZE01019340.1:159516-170502 GCA_013396675.1 Eubucco bourcierii
TGGCTTGGGCAGATTCACTCTGATGTGAGTCAAGAACTGGCTGGAGGCCTGATCCCAGAGAGTGGTGGCGAATGGTGCTGCATCCAGTTAGCAGCCAGTCACTAGTAGTGTCCCCCAGGGATCAGTGCTGGGCCCAATGCTGTTTAGTATCTTTATTGATGATCTGGAGCTCGGGATTGAGTCCAGCATCAGTAAGCTTGCAGATGACACACAGTTAGGAGCAGGTGCCGATCTGTTAGAGGGTGGGAGGGCACTGCAGAGGGACCTGGACAAACTGGATGCATGGGCAGAGGCCAATGGGATGAGATTTAACAAGGCTGAGTGCAGGGTTCTACACTTTGGCCACAACAACCCCAAGCAGTGCTACAGGCTGGAAACAGAATGGCCGGAGAGCAGCCAGGCAGAGAGGGACCTGGGGGTGCTGGTAGATAGTAGGCTGAACATGAGCCGGCAGTGTGCCTGGGTCGCCAGGAGAGCCAGTAGCATCATGGCCTGTATCAGGAAGTGTGGCCAGTAGGATAAGGGAGGTTATTCTTCCCCTGTACTCAGCACTGGTCAGGCCACACCTTGAGTACTGTGTCCAGTTCTGGGCCCCTCAATTCAAGAGAGATGCTGAGGTACTGGAACATGTCCAGAGAAGGGCACCAAGGCTCAAGGCTGGTGAGGGGCCTCCTCCCCTGTGAGGAGAGGCTGAGGGAGCTGAGGTTGTTTAGCCTGGAAAAAAGGAGGCTCAGGGGTGACCTCATTGCTTTTTACAACTACCTGAAAGGAGGTTGTAGCCAGGTAGGGGTTTGTCTCTTCTCCCAGACAACCAGCAACAGAACAAGGGGTCACAGTCTCAAATTGTGCCAGGGGACGTACAGGCTGGATATTAGGATGAAGTTCTTTGCAGAGAAAGTGATTTGCTATTGGAATGGGCTGCTCAGGGAGGTGGTGGAGTTGCCATCCCTGGAGGTGTTCAAGAAAAGTCTGGATGAGGCATTTAGTGCTGTGGTCTAGTTGATTGGATAGGGCTGGGTGATAGGTTGGACTGGATGATCTTGGAGGTCTCTTCCAACCTGCTTGATTCTTTGATTCTAAGAGATGGCCTCAAATTGCACTAAGGAAGGTTTAGATTGTATATTAGAAAAAATTACTGAAAGAGTGGTCAGGCATTGGAACAGGCTGCCCTGGGATGTGGTGGAGTTACTGTCCCTAGAGGTCTTAAAAAATGTATAGACATGACACATGGGAACATGGTTTAATGCCCACAGTGGTGTAAGGTTGATACTTGGCCTCAATGATTTTTGAGATCTTTTCCAATCAAAACAATTCTATGATTTTGTGAAAGGCTGTGAGCCATCCCTTGATATTCTGCACTTACCTTTCTTCTATTCTTTTTTGTCCAGAACTTAGATTCACAGTGTATTTTACAAACAGGAGAAGAAAAGATGGAAATTGACTGAGATTTCACAGATTGGTGGTTCTTTTTTGAAACCATCAGGCTACCTGGTGTAGTGATGTGGTTTAGCTAGTTATATGCTAGTTAGTTCATTATTTCACCTTAACAAGAAACTTCTGATCATCAGGTTAGGCAGATAAGGGCATGGAACATATATCCTCTCATTAGGTAAGTATAGTATACTACATAGACTCCTACTACTGTTTGAGTTCCTTTGATCAGTAATTTCAAAAGGTGTTCCATCAGTATTCTTAATTAAAGTATACAGAACATTCCTTTGGAAATTTTAGCAGTATTTAAAGCTATCCTGTAATTGTTTGTTATGTCATGCAGGTGATGTTTGCTCATATTTAGAACAAAGACTACTGAAAATATTTAGACTAAAACTGAATATTTCTTGAATGACTATTCCGTGCATATCCTGCTCCTTTGACAAGAATCGCATAGCTCCCCTTAATGCAAATGGCTAGGTTTTCACGTGGCTATTTAATGAACTGATAGCAGACTGTTATTAACATCAGTTTTGGAGATCTATAGAAATGGTGAAACATTCTGATTTGGGACTTGCTCTCTGTCTAGTTTAGTTATAGAGGAATTAGCCTCTAGAGCAGTGTGCTTATCGTGATAGTAACACCACTCACATGGTGCACAGCTGAGTAATTTTTTTTCTTGTTACTGGGATTGATTCCTGCTGCTAATAACTGAATATTTCTCTCTCACTCAAATCAGAGATGTTTTGCGTCTTAGTGATTTTATTTTATTCTCAGAATCAAGATTTGTTCAGGCTGGTGTTGTCAACAGTAATAAAAACTACCAAGCTGAAGACCAAGAGTGTTGGTATTTGTTTCTACATAGTGATACATTTTAGTATATGTTAATAAAACTGCCAACAGAAATAATAGCTGTAATTATGGCTAAAGCCCTGCAACCACCTGGAAGGTTATTCTTATATAAATAATGTTTGGGTAAAGAAAAAAAAAAAAGTAAAGAGAAGTCTTAATTTTTGCCTAACATGTTGAGTTATTTTTTTCCCTCTCTCACTTTTTATTTTTTTTTAAAGATTCATTTATTTAAAAATTATTTACCTGTATATTCCAAAATCTTAAATCTCTGTGTATGTATATAAATATCCACTGATCAGCTGGCACTGTCTCTTCAATTTACTGATTATTTTGCCTTTAAATTAGCTTTTTACATAGCTAGTTGTTGAAATTACGTCTTGTCTAAATGTTTACTGATAGTGGGTTAGTTAATGCTTTACTTTCTACAGCAGGGTATTATTCTTGAAAGCAATTTTCCTCATGTTCTTGGTCTTTGCTTTTAAATATAATTGCTAATTTTGAAGTATTGCATCGTATTTGTGTCAAATTCCTGAATAACTTCAGAAGTTAAACATAAAGAATTAGGTAGGCCATTTGGAAATGGAAGTATATGGCTAATGGAAGGAGAGAGCTGTGATTGGATTATGGTTTTCCAAGACCTTAACTAAGTATGAGAGCTAGGACATTAGTTTCAGAGTAATTTGTAGGCAGGAGCATTTACTGTGGAGGTGATAGATTTTTATGTGGTAACATGAATGGTAGGTACTAGCTGGTGTGCTGCTTCTGTAACATATACCCATGCAAGAAGTCTCTGAATTAATTTATGTATCATGAAATAATGAATGTTAATTTTATTAGAAAATTATTTGTCAGTTGTGTTTAGTTCTTTCACATGTATCCAAAGGCAAAAGAAATGAAATTTGAAAAGACTGATGGTTTGCTGTTTCTTTGCAGTGTTCACAACTGCAAAAAAATGAAGGCATAGAGTTTATTGTGAGAATACTTCATGGTCTAGCAAATACACCTGGCAGTAAAAGTACAGTGAAAAATATTTTCTGAAGATGAGGGTTATTTACTCTTAGAATAGCTTTAACCAAGATGCCCTGTTTCATAAAAGCTGTGTTTTAGTGTTGTCACAAGGTAGTAGACGTCATGCAAGAACTGCAGATGGTTGGTTGTGGCATGCATTATACAGTGAATTAGACTAAACCATTACTGTGGCATCTGAACTATTACTATGGCATTTTTGGTCACAGAATCTTTTTCAAGTACATGTCCTAGTGGTACTGTCACTGTGTGGTTTTGCTGTTGCAGGAATCTAAAATAATTTGTGGTTTATTGTCCCTAAGAGTTAATTATCCCTGTCGTACATGGCTTCCTGTAATGTATTATGGGACTATGTTGGCAGAGGAAATGAACTGCCTAGTAGTAAAGCCATATAGACAATAGGATAGAGCTAAACTTAGACCAGTGATAGTGTTAGTCCATATAGAAAATCATGTTTGGGAAACTCTTAATTTCTCAGAAGGTTAAAGCTACGTATCAAATAGGTTATATAAAATATACTATATGGGGAAAACCCCCAAACCACTAATACCACACAACCTAGAGTTTGTTTGTTTGTTTGTTTGTTTGTTTTTACTGGAGTATTTTTAAATCCATTGTAATAGTGTCTATTTTACATAGTTTGAATTTTTTTTTAACAGAGTGGTACGCAGAGCGATCTGTTCCTTACAGGACTGCCATGATGAAGTGTAATAAATATTGACAAAAAACTCTAAGATTCTTAGATCTAAGAGACTACAGAAGTATACAGATGAAGTGTTAAACAGAGGTGCTGCTCAAGAGTCATATGGAAAGAGAATTTTCCTTCCAAGATTGCTCAGAAAGCCACTTCATTAAAACAATTTCCCATTGTTCTTTTTATTGGCAGTTATCCAGTGGTTAAACAAACAGTGACAGTATGCAACAGCCTCAGCATAGCACAATTAGTATGACACAGAAAAGATCAGAATAAAAGTAACCCATGTCAGAGTAGCTAGACAAAGCTTCTAACTCGTGTTCCTTAAAATGTTGTTCTTGACATGGTGTTGGATTTAACAATTTGTTGTAGCAGCTCTGGAGTTTTCAAAGTTGCATCAGGTGAATTCATAAATTTGACCTTATTTCTTGGATGAACATTAGAATCCTTTAGAGTTGAAGTGCCTAAGTTGGGAATCTCATGAGCAAGGAAAAGCATTTGTGTAGAAAAAAATTACTAAATAAACTACATGAATCCAAATCAGGTTACTCTTACATTGCACTAGACTGAAGAAAAATACCTTCTCCAGTATTCATTGACCTTCAGCTTTCCATGACTATTAAAGCTTTTGATATACTTGATTGCTAGAGAGCTGCACTGTCAAGTACCTTCAGAATGTACGGAAGGGCTTACTTGCTTTTCTTTTATCTGTATTCCCTTTTGTTTTGGACACAACCTTGCTCATTAAGTGTAACCTCTTGAGAATAATAATGTTTTGTAAACAATTTGGAAACAAATCATGTTAATTCCTTGGAAATGTGAAGTATTTTTTACTATGCCTGACTGGGAAAGTGAGGGAAGGTTACTTAAGTCATTACACAGGAATTTCTTTCCATAATTAGTTCACTTAGATGATTTCATCCTAACATACAAAAGAGTTTCATGGGCTGAATCTCAAATGTAGGAGCTGAGAAAAATTGGACAGTGTCCACAGTAAGGAGCCAATGCTTTTGCTTTCCCTTGGTTGTGACATGTGTGTTCCTCTGCAGTTCAATGCTCAGGCCTTGAGAAGTGTGAGACATACTCTTGATCCCTCAGAATGCTCTCTTAAATATTTTGCTGACATTAATCTGACCCAATTAGAAGTCTAGAAGGTAAATATTTGTGCCTGAGTTAACCAGTTAGGTGGAAAACTAGACATTTACATAATGATTTGTTTAACCTAGTTCTCTCTGAACATGAAGTGAGTGTAAATGCCTGAGTCAGGTGTAAAAAATGCACGTTTTTATATAATCTCTCTCAAACTACACAGAACTGAGATGTGTGACAAAAATATTCACATTACTTCAGTTTAGCCCAGGTTTGCCGTAGAAGCTGGGTGAGAGTCTTGACTTCTCACTGTTGCTTAGAGGGAGAGTGGGACTACACCAGGGTGTCATTTAGAACAGGAAAGTCAACAAGAAACAGCTTTTTTTTCTGGAAGAGGGGTGCTTAAGGAAGTAAGTTGGTTATAGTAGATGGTAAACGTGCTTAAGTATTCCAATGTATTATTTAATCTACTTGCTTTATTTGGACTTCTAGTTAAGAAGAAAGTCTGCAGAAAGGCTTTTGGAGTTACAATTGTCCAGTGGTAATTGTGGCATGCAGAAGAGAAGGCATACTCATAAAACTGACCATGTGCTTTTGTTAATGTGTGAGTGTGTCTCTACATATCTGCAAATAAAGTGTGGCTCTCTGGAAGGAACTTTCAGACAATTTCAGTTGTGCTCTTAATTCTGTGGTGCAACATCTTAGATTTTCGCTTGCAAAAATATTGCTATTTTTTGTTCCTAAATTCCCCACTGATCCATTAAATTTTAATTTATTTTTTTTAAAATGCCTGCTGCAGAACACTGAAATTTGCAATTGTAAGTACAGAAAAATAAATGTGTTTAATATACTTTGAACACTTAGGAATGATTTACTGTGGAGGTATTAAATGACAAAGAAGTATTAATACTGTGACCATTCGAAAGAGGTGTTTCTGAAATGGTATTCTGAGAATAAAGGCAAATAGAGTGTAGATTCTTGTGTACAGATATTGCATACAAAATCTATTTCAGCGTTAAAAGCATAATGTAATTCCATCAAAACAGTGTTTATTCTGTTGAAAATAACAGTATTCAATTCCTAGGGCAGAAACGTGATGCCAAATGTTTCAAAGGTAAAACACAGCTCCAAGCCTCAGATGCACACATTTTGCTTTATGTCTAAAAATGTAAATATTTTTTTTTGTTTCAGAGTAATGAATCTCAGTCTGATTTTATAAATATGATGTATAAACACTGAAACCCATATCCTTAAATGTCTTCAACTTATGTTTGACACAAACCAATACGGTGGCAGAAACATTTTTAAAAATTACTGAGAGTGTAAGGGTGGGAAAGAGATCTCTGCATAGATAACACTTCCCACTCTTTTTCATATTGGCCTATTTTTTAGGACACCGTACTTACTTGGTAAGCATTTCAATATATATGCCAATTTGTGCAGCCTGATAATACCTTCTGGTAAACTCTACCACTTGTAATCAAATGCAGCAGGTAGACAGCAAACCAGGCTTACTTCTCATCATGTGCAAAAATGACTGTAGCAAGTCAGATCTTTCTGTAGATGTGTGGTGTGCCTGATATTCTGTGTTCACCAGGGCTGGTGAAGGAGAGTGCAATTTTTTGGACTGCTGTTTTGTGCTGCTTATGGATGTGTGAAGAACAAGTTTCACCAGATCACTGAAGAATTTTTCCTTTTGAAATAAAACTGCAGATGGGTTATGCTGTGTGCTGGTTTGAGGCTAATTAGAGTATTTTAATAGAGAAAATTACACTACAGGCTGTGAAAGGAAGTAGACATGGTGATGTCTACTTCACTCATACACTTGCTAAGAAATTGTTTGGGAACAATAACCAAAACATTAGATAAGTCAGTCTCTGTCGCTTGCTGGGTCTGGCTCTTCCTACTGATTAATTTTCACTAACCACTTTTCTTCTAACTCCCCTGACCGATCCTCCTAATTTACCTTGTGCATAAGGCAAACCTTGGGGTAAGGTACAGGAGTGGGGAGAAGGTGGAAGGGTGGTTGGGAGCCCCTCCTGGGGTCTCTGATTTCTGGGAGGGGTGTTGTATTGCTGTATTACCTTTAACTTGTATATTTCTGTAAATATTCTTGTATATAGTGTATGTATTTGCTTGTACATTGTGCAAAGCTGTAAATAGAGCTTCATCATTTAACTTCCAGCTGACTGAGTGCTAGTCTGGGTCATTTTACAAAGTGTGGGGGGGCGGGGAACTCCCAAACCTTCACATGCTGTGTTTCTAAGTGAACCTTAGAGATCAATGAAGCAGGGGAGTGGTGTAAAAATTTGATACTTTGATGTTACACATTAGCTTCAGCTGATAATATCAATTCAAATTTTAAATGTATTTCCCAAATAAAAGCCAATGTTTAAATTCTCTTCTCTTATTCTAAATTCTCTTCAACTCTTAACACACTGTAACTGTGTTAAGTGTGCTGTCATCTTTTTACCTGTTTCCTAAGTTGACATTATTATAAAGTCAAATAAATGCGTGTTCCCATTTTGTACCTTTCAGCGGAAATTCAGTACCATTCTAGGGGTTCAGAGCAGTGATTTGAACTTTATTCTTTTTAATACTGATGCAGAGTCCCAAGATAAGAGAGTCCAGTCTTTGAAGCCTCTGTTCAGCTAAACCCCATGAAAAGTCTTATACTCGCACATGCTTTTATGTCAGTTTTCTGTGTTGAATCTTCTTTGACAACTGCCTCAGAATGAGGACAAAGATATTACTATGTTCACACTAGTCACATGTTTGTAAATGATGAGCTGATGGTGCCGCTGATGGCTTTGTTTTATGTTGATTAGTCCATACCGTGTAGCTCTGTGTAGCTTGTCCTGAATTTACTCCTCTAATTCAGAGCAACGTGGTATAAAGGAGAGGCTTCTCCTCACACAGCATACTTCATGGATGGAAGCTACTTTTGGCTAGCTTTGCTGAGTGCTCAGCAGGAGAATGCAACTTTTGATGTTTAAGCCTGAGCGTGCTCAGTTATTTTTGTCCTCCTTGGCATGGCGTTTCCTGTCACAGTCACTGTACCTTGCCATTTCAGGAGTATTCCCCTCTTTGGTTTGGGAGAACTGAATGTTCTAACACTGGCACAATCCACTGCTTTGTGGCTGCCCTTCTTTTCTCAATGGCTTATCTCCTCTTTTTTTTATTTTTTATTTTTTTTTTAAATGGAAAATTACAGTTAATGCAAAATGACATATGACTGGTGGTGTCAGCAGTAAGAACTGCTTTTGTTTTACCAATGGTTTTTGCTCACTGGCTTGTTTTATGTTGTGTGGTTATTGAGGTTTAAAATGTGATTTGATGAAAAGGGATGGTCACAGTACTTTCTGTGTGACCTGTTAAAACACTTCCTTGTTGGTTTTCTCTGGATGTATGAGGCTGCTGCTACTTGTACTTAAGGTACCATTTTGGATGTACTTTATCCTTTTTTTTTTTTTTAAATATTTCATATGTAAGGTAAGCAGAGATCTGCATGGTAAAATTATTTTAGTCATTTCTTCACATGACAAAACATTGCTAGTTTTCTTAGAATCATAGGACTCTCTTGATTGGAAAATGTCTCAAAGATTGTTGAGTCCAACCATTGACCTAATGCCACTGTGACCATTAAGAGTTTTTAAGTATTTCTTTCTAGAGTACTTTGAAATCACATTGAAAACAAAGTCATGTGGTGCTACAATTTGTAAATAGGTGAGCATAATTTTATTACAAGAAGTTCAGTATGCATAAGAATGTTTTATTAGATATACTTGTTAGCAAATTAATTGGTATTTTAAAGGAAAAATTAAGAGCCCTTTTCAAAGCCCTTAAATTCTGCCTTTTATCAAGGTTTTGGGTTTTAATGTGATGTAAGCAGCATGTAAATTCTCCTTATTTAGGCACTCAAGAACCACTTTTTAATGAAATGCAAATAGTTTAGGTAATTTTAAGATCTTTGAGGTTTTCATTTTTAGTAATATAGAGTAACATTTTGCTGTGAAAAGATTAAAGTTTGAGTTTGTTTTGTTTTGTTTTTCTCTTCAGTAGTCTTTTCTATAATTTATTTTCTTCTATACTTTTTGGAATTTTCCATTTGGAATCTGAAAATAATTAGGTCAAATAACCAAATAAACCTTCATTCATTGCTATGAATGTCAGTACCAGACTGTATGCTATCTGGTGAAGCTGTTCAAGAGCAGGAGTTCTTAAAAAATGCTAAGTGGGCAATGATACAAGGAGTCGCTTATGACCCAATAATACATTTGTCTTTATTATCAGTTTCTTGTGTCAGATGAACAAAAGGCACTCAGCAGACCAGAGTAAATATCACATGCCTCAGATTAAATATAATGCATAAATTGTATGTAATAAAGACAAAAAAACCTGCTACAAATGTGGTTTATGTTTTCGTTTCCTAACAGAAGGTAAACCACAGTGGTAATATAAATTTAGCATCTTTTTTTTTTTGTTGTTGTTGTTGTTCTTTAGTTTAATAAGAGCTGCTAGCATCTATTTTTCTCATGTAATAAAAAAGAGTGGTAGAATAGCATTCTCATTCTCTGTGGAATAGCATTCCGCTATATCTGGGGATGTGTTGTCTCTGCTGAAAGAAATTATTTAATAACTATGTTACTTTTCAAAATTCAATTCATGATCTGAAGTGATAGTGACAATACTCTATGTTCAGTAAGGCTGCTAGGCTTTATTTAGAACTAATTACTGTCTAATGCCAGGCTAGGATAATTTTAGGTTACGACTTCACTAAATATGAAGTCATCATCAATTGAATTTAACTGATTTTTTAAACCCCATGTAGTTTTGGTAAGGAATATGAGAAAGATACAAACTTTCCCAAACTGCATTCACTCTTTTTAGTAATGTGTATAGGTCTGAAAGAATCATATCTAGTTTAACTTTTCTGAAAGTGAATGCTTAAACTAAGTAACTTACCATTTAACTGATTAAACTTCCAGCTCACCACCATTCACCTAGTGGTGAGAGAAGTGTATTCCATTGCTGAAGTACAGCCAATGTTGCAGAGGTTGTATACTCAATCACTCCAGACATTTTTATACTTAATCAATTATCATGAAAATTAGTCAGTGCCTTTCCATATATTATTAACTGAATGCATTTGCAGTATTACAAAGTGGAACCACAGAGTGTGTTTTTTTTAGTGGTGTAAGGGCTTTGTGAAATGACCTTTCACCCCAGCAAGTAGATTATGTGAAGCCAGATTCTTTGCTGCCCTGCATTTTCCCAGTCACGTAGTGGCATGAAAAATAGCAGAGCCTGTGAATTTAAGGAAACCATTAATTAAGGGAAACGTCAGAATGAAATTGAGAAAGTGAGATTCCCTAGTGGGAATAAAAAGTAGCATCTTCCCTGCAGGATGATGTATGGTCTCTTGCAAAGACAGGAGATGCAAGTGTGATGTCTCTGCCCCATGGGCACTCTTAGATAAGGAATTGGCTGGATGGTCGAACCCAGAGAGTGGCGATCAACGGCACAATGTCCACCTGGAGACCAGTGACAAGTGGTGTCCCTCAGGGGTCTGTGCTGGGACCAGTGCTGTTTAACATCTTTGTCAGTGACATGGACAGAGGAATGGAGTGCACCCTCAGCAAGTTTGCAGATGACACCAAGCTGTGTGGCACAGTCAACTTGCTGGAGGGCAGGGATGGCATCCAGAGGGACCTGGACAGGCTGGAGAGGTGGGCCCAGGCCAACCTCATGAAATTCAATAAGGCCAAGTGTAAGGTCCTGCACCTGGGTAGGCACAATCCCAAGCACAACTCCAGGCTGGGTGGTGAATGGCTGGAGAGCAGCCCTGAGGAAAAGGACCTTGGAGTCTGGGTTGATGAAAAGCTCAACATGAG
>VWZE01019340.1:173761-192201 GCA_013396675.1 Eubucco bourcierii
CTGTGTGCAGTTCTGGAACCCTCAGCACAGGAAGGACATGGAAGTGTTGGAGCGGGTCCAGAGGAGGGTCACAAAGATGATGAGAGGGCTGGAGCAGCTCTCCTATGAGGACAGGCTGAGAGAGTTGGGGCTCTTCAGCCTGGAGAAGAGAAGGCTTTGAGGGGACCTGTTAGTAGCCTTCCAGTATCTGAAGGGGGCCTACAGGAAGGCTGGGGAGGGATTATTTACAAGGTCTTGCGATACCAGGACAAGGGGCAATGGGTTTAAACTGGCAGAGGGGAGATTTAGACTGGATGTTAGGAGGAAGTTGTTTGCAGTGAGGGTGGTGAGGCACTGGAACAGGTTGCCCAGGGAGGTTGTGGCTGCTCCCTCCCTGGATGTGTTCAAGGCCAGGTTGGAGAAGGCCTTGAGTGAGCTGTACTAGTGGGAGGTGTCCCTGCCTATGGCAGGGTATTGGAACTAGATGATCCTTGAGGTCCCTTCCAACCTTACCATTCTATGATTCTATATGCTATTGAAGGTTCCCTTACAATTGTCTCTTACAATTATACTCTGAAATACTGTGATTCCACCTTAATGCCTTTTGACCATTAGCTATTAATTCATTTTGTACCTGTCATTATTCATAACTCCTAAAGAACAATTTGAAATGGATGACTGCATTTCGCAACTGGTTTTGCTTAATACTAAATACTGATTTAGCAGTAAAGAGGAAACATATAGCAACCAGAATAATATATTTCGGTTGTGATGCTTGTCCTTAAAATTTGAAAGGCTTAGCATAGTGTTAGGAATTAGTAGACCACCCAAGCACAAGGTACTTAGTGTGCATTTGTCTGCAAATCCACATGATAAACTGAATGTTTAATGTTATTTTATTTCATGTTTTTTTAAGTTGCCTTAAGATACAAGCAAAATAACAGATCCAAGTGCAAACTTTCTCTAAAACAGGACTTAGGTACCTGAGTCCAAATCTCTGAAAGATCTCTAGCATTGACCATAGTAGGCATTTTTAAAATTTACCTAATAATTTCCTTGATTCCTATGCTATTCTGTTCTATCTTCAAAAGTTTTCATCCTTCACACCCAGATATGTACCTAGTGTGTGAATCACAGCTGAAAGTGTCTGCGTTTCTCCACTTTTTGCATAATAAACCTACTTGGTGGTTCTTATAACTTGGACCTGTCTATGAAGTGCTGTAATTAGATGGGATCAATCTTGTTTTTAATTTCACCACAGTCCTCTAAAGAGTTCAATTTCCTGCATGTGTTCACAGAACGAATGTCTCATACATCTGTATGAGAGCAGACCTGTGGCATGAATGCTGTAAAGTCTCAGCTCTTGTTTCTTTTTAAGATATAGTTAGGGGATGGTATCTTTTTTTTTTTTTTTTTTTTCCCCTTCCTATAGAGTATGTGCCAAGAACTAACTTACTGCTTCTTAATAGTAGGTCCAAGTAATTTTAATCTGTCTCTGTACCCTATAGTAAATTTCCTTGCTGCCTCATGCAATAAAAAAAAGTGCTAGGAGCACTCAGACAGTAGTACTATGCTGCAAATTGTCTGAAGGTGCTTGTTCACAGTGGAGTCAAGAGAAGCAGGTGAGTTTTCTGGTCACTGTTAGTCTCAGAGAGAAAGGGACCTTCACATGACATAGTGTTGCTGTAGTATTTTCTCATATAAAATAAAGAAGGAACAATTAGTTTTAATTTTACTGTGACTTAAGACAGAAGCAGTATGCAACTTCTGGCCCTAAAGAGCTGAAAAGTAAGCAAAAAGGAAGCTGTGTGGGATGGACTTTTTGTAGTTTCTGAAAGATACAGGTGATTTGAAGCAGAGAGATCATTTATGTGAGATAATGTTCCAGTATGTCTTGTGAGTGAACCAGAGTGACATTTTAGGATATTTTTCAGGTGATGAAATCTAGTTCTCCTGACATGAAAAGGCCGAAAGACAATTTCCTCCAGGTGCCTTTGTGTTGCTTTACCTGTAAGTTATAACGGGCTTCCCCGCTGCATGGCATCTGCTTTGTTACTGTAAAACTGACCAACAGAGCTTTTCAGCCACATGTGGCTCATGGGATGGTTCAGATGCTTCTCCAGTGGTGCATCTGTTGTGGCTAACACCAAAACTACTGCAAGGGGGGAAAATACCAACAAGGTTCTAGGGACAATGTTCTACATCATCCTAGAAATGTGTACATATAGCTTGGTGCATCCAAAATGTAAACATTCTACTGAGAAAACAGTTTGGACCTTCCCACTACCCTGTGTGTCCTATAGATTTCAGTTTTTCATACTAGTGCAGCAAGATTGACTTGCTTTCCGTTGATGTCCATGAACTATATAAAAAGGAATTTGGTAGATATCAAAGCACTTGATTCAATACCTTTTCAGACTACTTAGGCAAGACAGAAATGATGATGATAATTCTAATGGAAACCTATGAACACAACAAATAGCAACAGGAAGGATGTTTTTTTCTTACCTCTTGCTTCTGCTAACTACAATAGAAGAAATAGTCACAGAAAAGTACAAATCATCAAACTAAAAATGATGATTAAAAATTACCTCAGTTGAAAACGGTGTACATTGGACTGGTGGAACTAAGTGACATCAATACCACTGAGGGAAAAATAACAAGGGATAAATAATGGCTAGTAATTCTGTCTGACATTAATGATTTGTGAGACTGAAGATATGGAGTATGAAATTGAAGAACACTGGCATTGGTGGTTAGATAATAATGGTCTTAGATTGGAAAGTAGTTCCTGAGAATGCATCAGTAAACAGTTGTCGACTTTAGCAGGTTTAAAGGCTTTATCTACTCATCATTGCGCTGTGTATGTGCTGAGTCTGTGGTTGAAGTTCACAGATTCCACATTCTGTGAAAGAAGAACCACAAGCGAAGCTGTCCTCTCTTTCTGTCAGAGAAGCATCTTGGGGTGCAGTTAGCAGCAGTTGCTGGATTAATTGCTTCAATGTTATTCATAGCAGCAAAAATCGCCTGCCTTAAGGAAATGGTATTAAATACAGCCAAGCTGTGGGTTTCACCACCTGTATGTAGCTCATGGGAGAGGTTGGCAATCACTGAAACCATTTGGTATACTTTGTTTCTGAGACTGTAAGAACTGTGTAGTTTCTGGAGTTTGATTTGGTACATTTAAGAGTAAGTTTGACTATGCAGGTATTCTTTTGCTATACTTAGTAAGACTTCATTAAAAGAACTGCTGTGTCTGTGCAATCCATATGTGTTTTCAGTTCTGCCCTTGAAATGTGTCCTTCATGCAGTGCTGGCAATGCGATCTTTTCCTGTCAGATACGTGAATGACTTTAACAGTTTTAGACATCTAAAAATCTATTCTTTCTAGTGGGATTGTCACAGGAGTGTTCTGCTTTAGGATTCAGTTCTCACACGGACAGGCACTGGCTTAAATTTGAGCTCCAGCAATGGATTTGTAATATCCCTTTGATGAAAACAACTTGGCAGAAATAGTCACTGTAGTTTGTAGAGAAAAATACACCTAGGTGGTATTCCTGGTTCATAACACTGAAGTAAAAATATTACACTTCTGCTGATTTTGGCTGGGATAGAAATACTTTTGTCATGGTAGCCGGTATGCGGCTGTACTTTGAATTTGAGTTGGAAACAGCATTGGCAATACAGAGATGTTCTCAGTTTTACTAAGTAGTGCTTACACAGTCAAGGCCTTTTTTCACACCAGCCCACCAGTGAGTAGGCTTGAGGGTGGGTAAGAAACAGGGAGGAGTGCAGCTGGGACAGCTGACCCCAGCTGACCAAAAGGATGTTTCACATGATGTGGTTCTAACCTTTATGCGAAAGAGTAAGTCCCTTTACCAGCATGATCAGTGGCAGTCCTGTTCCACGCTGTCTCACAACCCTATGTTACTGTGCTTAAAGTGATACATCACAATTTCACTACTCCAAATACCTACACTTCTGGAGATAAAGGAAATTGTACTAGAAGTTAATCTGCCCCAGTTTCTACGTGCACAACACATTTCTCTGTAGCAGGACCCCACAAGAGTGTTCAGTGTTAATTTTAGCACAGTTTTTTTTAATGCTAAGTTATGAATACTGTTTATCATGAGCAACCAAAGAAATGCAAGTATAATTTTAAACATGCATCAGCACCGAATTAAGATTTTTAAATTCACCACTATATCTGCTTTGCTGTTAAATGCCTCAGATCCTGGTTTTTTCATTAGTTTTTTTCTGATTTCTAAAATGTTTATAAAACTGGATGAGCAGCTGCCTGTAACTACAGAAAATCTGAAGTGCATAAAGATGATGTTTGTCTTCTCTGGATGTTTAACCCTGGCAGATTATTTTTCTTGGACTTCCCAATAAGTAAAATGGAAATACTGATGCTTCTGTTTTTCTGAAGTGCTTTGATGGAAAGCACCATGTAAAAACCTGGTATTAGTATCTTTATGCACTTGTAAGTAATGGAAGGCACTGCCAGGTTTGGTTATTACTGAGTGATACTCTGCTTCACTCAGAGCAAGCTGCAGTCATGATTTTATTTATAAACATTTCTGCAGCAGATAACATCAGTCTACTTTCATTAACACTTTTTCTAACCTTAATGGGACTAAGGAAAAAAATGCATTGTCTTCTTTATGTCACTGATCACTGTGAGTTTGAAATATGTTAAGACTACTGTTGATGAGCAAAAGTTAGTATTTGTTAATGAGTTAGATGCAGTCATGGTGCTGCAGGCTGATTCCTCTGTCTCACATTGATACTTTATTTTTCTGCAGGTGAAAATTCCCTATTTCTCTGGCATTTGATAATTATTTTTTTTAACTGTTTTTACCATCAAGTCCCTTATTTCTCCTTTTTGCCTCAAATTATACTGGGTTAATCATTACAAAAGCTACAGTAATAAACTTGCCAATGTAAGTTACCCTTGGCCATGGGTTTAGCCAGTTGAATCTGCTGATGAGTATTCTGTACCATGATGATGTCATGCTAGCTTTGAAATGAAAGTGCTAGCTGGAGCAAAACGTTTTGGGGCTTGTAGTTTAGATTGAGACATGAGAGGCTTCCTGTTGTGGTTGCTGCTTCTGATTTTTCCAGTTTTGGCATGATGGTGTTTTCTGCTGAGTTGGCTGTGGCCTCGCGAGGTTGTGGAGGAGTTGCTTTATCACAGGCTTCTGCTGCTAATTCTGCTGTGCTTTTCTATGAAACAGGGTAAGGTAATTGTATTTTGTATTATTTCCATGAAACTCTCTCTTTATCTCAACCCAGGGCTTTTTGTGTTAATTTCCCTGTTGCTTGTGGGGAAACAGAGGGGAGGTGAGCTCACTTGTGAAAGCTGTCTTAAACCAGGACAGCACTAAAGAAAGTCACTTTGTTTATTGCTTATGGTAAACATTCAGGGCATGACTGACTGCTTTTTTTTAGTTCACCTTTTTGTTAAAACAGATAAAGGTTATTTTCATCTCTAGCATTTGCTGGCTGATCACTGTGTTCCATGTCAGAGAGAGGCTTGAATAATCTCTTTGAAGGCAGTATTGAGTCAGAGAATTAACATTCTCTTCAGCTGGACTCCACAGCACACAGGTTGGTTTCTGATTTGTTGTGGCAGTGTTTTCATTAGGTCAGATGAAAAACTGCCCTTCTTTCCTTCAGAATGCAAAATGAGCAGGGACTAGAGGGAAATGAAATTACAGAAATAAATGTTAGATATTAACAATGTCAATTAACCATCAAGGCATTGGAACATAATCTTATACAAGTAATAATTTGCATGTGCATACATGAAAACATATCAGACACGCTGAGCTTTCTGAAGTTTAAATGAGGACAACATGTAGCTCACCAATTTGAAGTAAGACGGCTGGACCAGATATAAGCTTGACTGCTAAACATGTGGAATCAAAATGCAGGTGGTTGAGTTGAAAGATTCTAAACATGATTTTGCAAGAGTATTTGCCAAAGGAGATGTTTCCTGTTTTGTAAATTCTATGTTGTAGCTAATTTTAACTTGCATCTTCCAAAACTAAACTTCTTACCTTTTGAGATTTTTATTAGTTTATCAAAGCTTCTTCAATTTCAAAAAACTGTCCAATGATGCCTGAACTTTGAACAATTACTGTTCTTCAGCTTCTTGGAAATGCAGAAGAGTATAGTGTGTATGTGCATATATAGATAAGTGAATATATAGATCTCCTTTGGAAATGCATCCTTTCAGTCTGACATCTTGAACTCTGAGAAGAAGGTAATTAACAATTAAAATTCACTTTAGACAGTGGGCAGAACCACAAGCAATCTGTGTCACATTTACAGTTTATCCTTGTTTCATGAATTGAGTTCTCTATATGGAGTGAGATTAGATGGCAAGCCAGATGAGGAAATAACAAGATCTATCACTTCTCTTGATTCTCTTCATCCTTCCAAAGCTGCTAGAGTCATGGTCGTATTTGGAAACAGAGAACTAACAGAATTTTTTATAGGATCATGTAGAAAAGTAAATCCATTGCAATATACTAACGTAGTTTGCTATAAAATAGTAATCCCACAATTCTGGTTTTGTTTTTAAATAAAAAATAACTAAACTATGGGGGAAGGTGCAAATACGTGCCACTGCATATGAAACTGGTAATATCCTTACTTAGCCAATGTACACATGAAAACTTCTGTTGGATTATGCTATTTCATTAATTTTGGGAGTATTTTGTTTAGAAAATGAATACTGAACATGCAAAAAAATGTACACAGAAGCATAATAGATGATAAAGGAATATCAGATAAAATAATTTCAGTTAAACAATTGCTTGCTACAAATTCAGTGAAATAATGTTTTTCCATTGGTGACAGAATAAAAAAGTAATCTTGATCTAGTGTGTGCTGTGGACTTCCTCAAATAAAACCAGATCCTTACCATATGCTAGATTTTAATAGGATAAGTACTTCAGACTTCTAAATTACATAAATAGTGCAGTCACTTGTCAGCCTTGGAAATAACTCTTACATGCAGCTGCTGGATATGAAAAGTTGTTTATTTTGGGTGATACGATTCCCATAATGGAGAAAAAATTACTGTTTTGCTGTCCTGTTTTTATGTTGCTGATCAATTCTCTTTGCACAGTGAAAAAATATGTTCCAGTTTCACATTTACTGTATGTTTTGATCAGTCTCTTCAAGACCAAGCAGAAAGATTCTCTGATGATACTATTTCATTCTTGAGAGTGAGATACATAAATTAATATTTCTACCTTTTATTTAACCAGTTGCCCTAAAAGTGTAAGATGCCATTTTGAGACAAAGTACAGCCAACTGTACAACACTTGGCCTTTGCCACCAGTTGGTTCTACCCTGACTGAGACAGCAACACTGGAAATGGGGGCCGAGAGCTGCCATGGAAAACTTCATAAGGCCCTTTGTTCTTCCCTTCCTCATAAGAGAAAAAAATACCAATGGAGATAAACCATTTTTATTCTTTAAACGCTACCTCAGATGTCTTAAAAATCTACTCTTCTGATGTTCCTGTGGAGTGAAACTCAAACATCTCTTTTCCAAGTCTAAGTATTTGCCTTATCTGAGGAAGTAATCTACCACCAAATGTATTAGGAATTTATAGTTTTACAATAAGAAAATATGTTTTAAATATGTTACTTATAGGATACCAGGGCTTTGTGTTTATTAACAACCTATAATTGCTGGACATTTTGTCTTTTCATAGTAACTTAGCATTCATACTTGAGATCTCTAAAGGGCAGGTTGTTGTAAAGACCTTTTGAACCATATTAAAATGGAAGAGGATCATTACTTCTTTTTCTGAGCCAACAAAGTCATTGGGCTTTATGCTTATAGGTGTTGTCAAAGAGTACGCTTGGCTGCAAGTCATGTTTCAGACTGTGACTTTTGTAAATACCAAGACTAGTAAACAATCAAATACTCCAACCATATAAAGAAGATTGAAACAGGGCTGAAAAGTAGGTCTCAGACATGAATACCCAAAGGAATGCTTCAGATAAGGTTCACAGGATTTTAAATTTTTTTTTTTTTGGCAGACAATAACCAAATAACAATTTTATAGCCTTGTGTAAAAATAAGAAAATAAAATAGAAAGACTTGATTATTCAGTTGTGCATGTATATTTTTATGTCTAACGTGTTTAGTGATGACTGATCATCACACAGGTTGTAGGGGGTTTCTTTCCTTTTGAAAACAGCCTTCAGTGTGTTTTGTAGACTATAGCAATATATCAATGCTATGTAAAATTCGAATATGAAACATTCAGTCTCAAGTTCATAATTGCTGAACAGTGCTGACCTGGACAATATAATTCAACAGTTTTGGGGTTGTTTTTTTTCCTTCTCATGTTTCGCATTTTTGTTTGATGCCTTAAAGCCATATGAGATAGCTTGTCATGTGTGTTTGTGGGCTACATAGTCCAAGTATTTCTTGCTTGTTTTGAAACTTTCAGCCTGCATGTGTTAGATGTATTGAAGGACCTGACAAGTAGTTGCTTTTCAAGGAATAAGGTAGTTTACAGAAATGCACACCAACATTTTATGTGCTTTTTTTTTTTTTTGGTTGCTCATGCTTCCAACCCCTTTGTTCAGTGCACTCAGTAAGAAGAATGAAACCTCAAATATAGACCAAACTCTTTTGTTGGAAAATACAACCTGTCTTGCAGTGAGAGAGAAATTGTCCATTTAAAGACATAACTGGAATAAACAGGCTCTGAAAAACATGACATGTATGGTATTTTAAATGAGATGGGTTTTTTTCTGAAATTAGATCACATGAACCAAAGCCACATGATATATAATAATAAAATCCTTATAGCAATGCCATGTATGAAGGCAGGAAAACGGAAGCAGTTGCTTTCCTGAAAGATTTGTCTAGATGAAAATAACCTTTCTGACTTGAATGTCATTCTTACAATACAATTGTTGCACCTTAGGACACTGCTCATCACTGTGTGGTAAAAGTGTCATTATAAGACTTGTATGGTGAGGAGGCCAGTAGGCTGTGAATAGACAGACAATGCTATTCCCACTTGTATCACAGTCTGAGTATGTGACTTTAGGTATGTTAATTTAGTTTTATCAGTTCCTATGTATAATTATAGCACTTCATATATATATATATATATATATGAACTGAGAGTGATAATAGTTTAAGACACATGGTAGATGCACTGTTTATTCCTTACTTGAAGACAAAGTTAAGATTTAAAACAATGATTGTATAGTATAGTGTATACTTATAGGGTGTGTATACAGCAGAATAAGGATGAAAACTCCTGTTTAGAGATGACCTTATGATGCTCCTTTGCCATAGAACAACATAAGATACTTACATACAGTTGTACTGTCCAAATAAATCAACCTAGTGTACTAAGTCTTTGATTTGAGCGATTATATTTATATATTCTGCACTGAGATAAACACTTGCAGAGGTGTAATAGTCTGTGCAAAGCTAGCAGGACTGGCAAGGACAATGTGCTGCATCCTGACATTTTCATTTACTTTTGAGACACTACTGGATCTTGTTTCATATATAAGAAATGGTTAAGTTGCCTACATTTGGCAGTCCATTCAGCACGCATATCCAATCTGGATGGCATGACTGTGCTTTTCTGTTAGAGTATGATAAAGGAACATATGGATACTGTGCTGTTTAAATGATTTATCAGTCCTCTGAACTACATGTTGCAGTAGACTGCTGTAGGAACCATGGCAGGACATGTGAAAATGATCCCTGCCCTTCTTGTCTAATGATGCAGCAGAGTGGTAGCAAGAGAAGGAAGGGGCAGCAACGTGAAGCAGGGTGTGAGTTGTCAAATGTGACTGTGCTGACTACTGAGTTTAGACTTGGTAGACTATGCTGAGTGTCCTAGGTAAATGACATACTGTCGTGGAAGACCAAAATAGGCCAATTAGGCCTAAACATGTCCTGGCTTGTCCGACATTTTTTCTGCTCTCCCTCTCTTCTGCTGTTGGGGGAGGGACTTTGGGAAAGGAGAACAAAAGGCCTGATGCCTTTGAGTCTCCTCCATGTCCCCTTTAAACTTTTAAACAGGGTACCTCATGTGTTTATACACTTGTTTGTGTTATGCCCTAAAAGGGTAAAAGCAAACCCTGATTTTACCTAATATGGTCAGTTTTGGCAAAGTGCCATTGTTATTGGCTAATCTGTGGCCAAAGACCCATTAGTCTTGGGCTGATGATAAAAAGAGATAAGCAGGTAAACACAATGTGCTTTTGCCTTATTGTTCTCTGCCTCCATGAGCTTCTGCCTCATTGCTTTTTACCATTACATCATGCCATGCTCTGCAACATTCTGCTTGCTACATAATGACAAGCCCAGATAATTTGGGTTTGTCTGCCTGGAAACTTGCTGTGCCTTAAGTTTATCAGGAAAAGATGTTAGGTGACCTCATGTGATAGGCTTGCTTAGCCAGTATGACATTGTACCTGTCTGCACATCTGCAAGACAGCCTGCCTACACCTCTGCAAAGTTCTGTGCTGAATCTGGAGTCCAAGAGGAACCAGGATCAGGTCAAAAATCTTCTACCTCTCTCCCAGCACCCTATTAAAGACTGGGAAGCCTCAATGGCTATCAAAACACTGACAGAACTCCCTACAGGTATTTGGGGACTGTCTGGAAACTTTAGTTAGCCCCGAGAATCTGTAGATACTTGTATTTTGTGAGTAAATACTTAAAGCCTCCCGTAAGTGAATCCAAGTGCCTTCTGCCTTAAGCAGAAAGGAACTTCTTGAGTCCCTCTAGTGAGCAAGTGGTACAATTGACCACAAGAGCTTCTCTTCCAGTTCTAGTGGCTTAATGTTTCCTATAATATTGCTAGTTATTTCTTAAGTGTTCTAGATTCTGTTTATCATCTAATGTTTTCATGACTGTTTCAAAGAACCTATTATTAAAATTGTGGCTGGTAGTGACACTCTTGAATATCAGAATTAATAAACTGTATTAAGTTTTAAAAATTCTATCTTGCAGCCACACCTTACCACCACTACACATACTCACACCATAAAAGTATTATAAGAAAAAGAGGGAAAACAAATTTGTGGTCAAGGGAGTTAAACTGGAAGTCCAAGGTATCTAGAGAAAGTGATGCTCATAGCAGAGAAAGAGTAGCTGTAAAAACAATCTTGATTTATGCTGCGTATCCTTTTCTATTCCTTCTTTTTGTTCAGTACTATACAAAACTAATCACTAATTAATGTTATCCTTGTCCTTAAAGTTTGCACTCTGTAGAATTAATTAAAACTGACAATTTTTTAAGAGTGCATTAATACCAATATACACTTATTACTCCCTCCTAATGAAGGCTAAAATCACTAATTTCTAGATGCGTATTTTTAATAAATATAACCGATAATATAGGAGATAAGTCAAAAAATCTGAGTAAGTCTGTGAGTCTCCTCTCTAAGAGGAGAAGAACATATGTCAAAAACCTCTCTGGAAGTGTCCTGGGATTAACTGGGATAGAGTTAACTTTCAGAAGAAGTGTTGGGCGCCAAATAAAAATGATGTGCTGGTTTGGGAGTTCCTTGCCCCCCCCACACTTTGTAAAATGACCCAGACTAGAACTCAGCTGGCTGAAAGTTAAGGAATGGAGCTATATTTACAGCTTTGCACAATGTACAAGGAGATATATACACTATATACAGAATATTTACAGAAATATACAAGTTAATGGTAATACAGAAACACAACTCCCCTCCCAGAAATCAGAGACCCCAGGAGGGGCTCCCAACCACCCTTCCACCTTCTCCCCACCCCTGTACCTTACCCCAAGGTTTGCCTTATGCGCAAGGTGAATTAGGAGGATCGACCAGGGAGGGGTTAGAAGAAAAGTGGTTAGTGAAGATTAATCGGCAAGGAGAAGCCAGAGCCAGAAGCTGCTAGACCGCCCAGCACGCTGTTCTCCCAGCAAGAGACAGACCAAGAATACCTTATTTATATTTTGGTTTCTTTTCCCAAAACATATCTCAGCAAGCGTATGAGTGAAGTAGACTTCATGATGTTTTCCTTTCACAGCCTATAGTGTAATTTTCTCTATTAAAATATTCTAATTAACCTCAAACCAGCACAGAGGGAGCACAGCCAAGATAGCCCATACCGTCTTCCATAACTGTAAGATGTCAAGCTCAGTTTATAACTGTGAGACCTCAAGAACAAACTGAGTGTTGAGTTCCAGGTGGTGAGCAATTGCATTGTTCATTACTCATTTTAGGTACTCTTTCGTAAGTGGTGTGGGGGTTTTTTGTTTTGGTTTGGTTTTGGGGTTTTTTTAAACTGTTTTTTCTTGTGTTTTCTTACTAAACTGTTGTATTTCACCCACAAAGTTTCACCATATCTTTGATTCTCCTTCCTGTTCCACCAGGGCTGGGAGGAGGAGTGAGTGAGTGGTTGCATGGTGCGGGGGCTGGACTTACACCACGACAAGAAGATAGAAAGTAAAGGAGACACTTCCAACTGCATTAGGTACCTGTAGTAGTGTCAAATAGCTCAGCAGTGTTCTTTTAGACCATTTCTACGCTGCCTGATTCAATAAGATAGAAGTATTTTTCGTGAGTCAGAATTCTGACATCTCTGTCAGAAATATGTATCCTAAAAATGACTCACATTTATTAGGCACCATGTATTAGACAATACATTTATTTATGTGTAAACAAATGTTTGTTAGCATATGCAGTGGTCCGCAGCAATCTCTGTGCCTGGAATGAAATTGCATAACTGATTTTACGCTGCAGTTGCACCTCAACTTGTTCTGGCCATGGTGGAAAAAAAAAAAAAAGCAGCACCAGCTAGGATTTCCATCCCATCTTCACAGTTCTGGCAGATAGATTTCAGTGCTGAGCATACTTGGAAAGAAAACATTTTTTTATTAAATTGGACAAACCAAATGTTTTTCCATGTGTTGCAGGGTTTTTTTCTTCTTTTTTGTCTTTTCAAAATGCACAAATTTATTTGGGAGTGTCTCCTTATTCTTCACGGCTGATGATTCATAGAGAATCCTGCATGCCTTTACAATGTGCAGAGTACATTCCATGCCCCTTTCCATTGCTCTGGCCTCAGCAAACTCCACCAGATGTGTATGCTTGTATATATCTAGTGCAGGTAGTGTGCAACATGGCATTCTTTGAGGCATCTTGATTTGAGTGGCTGCTGCTATACTGCCTGAGCTGTCTTACCTCCTCAACAAAGACACATTACTGGAGCTTTGTCAAAAAATAGGTGGCTATGACAGATATTTCTTATAGCGTTTGCGTTAATTAAAGATTTTGCTGTAGTTAAGGACTGTATAAAAAAAATGTTTATCAAAAAATTGTTACTCCTTGGCAGACTTTCCTTCAGTTAATCTTCACATAAATCCAGTTGTTGCCTTTTTTTTCTTCAAATAATCCTTTTGTAACCAAACCAACAAGTAGTTTTTTTTAGATTATGTTGTTAGAATGTAAAGTATAATATTTACTTTGAGCAATCAGAAGTAAAAGCATATTAATAATAAGTGATGCAGGTCTGATGGTCTCCTGTCTCACTCCACTAAGATATTTTTGGCAGAAATAGCTGATAATTGTCACATTATTATGTAGAATCTCATTGCAGGAAAATGCTTACTTAGATAAACTATACATTGCAGATTTAAATGAAAAAATAAGAAAACACATGTTAAAACATAGCTAAGCTTTTTAAAACTGTGTAGGCTTTTTCTACCTCAGTAGAGGAAAATAATGGAATTAAATTTTTCTCCATTTCAAGATGTACTTGGGCCAAGTGCTTAAATTGTTTTTCTGTTAAAGAGCATATGAAGGTTAATCCTGGAGCCATGAGCAGCTTGTGGATTCCAGCAGGTTGTACAGGTCACTGTAGGAGAGAAACTGGTGCTGTGAAGCACAATAAGCTGGTGATGCTTTCTCTCCTTTGCCTCTCAAACTTGCTTTTGTGCTTTGAAAAAATGACAATACGGTCCAGTGGATTTAATTTTTATGTGTGCATTCATCTGTAGTGACAGTGAGGAGCCAAGCAACATTTTTGTCATGTAGTTTCAAAGTATTTAATATCAGTGAAAAAATCTTCATTCCCATAGGCTCTGATGTAGTTGTACTGTAATAAAACTGTCATACAACTGTCAAAACCAGCCCTGTGCTTCAGCCTATTTGTATGCATAATGCATATTTTGCCAGGGCTAGTTTGGGGAACGTTATCAAATATAAAAAAGCTTGTGAATCATGGAAGCACAAGATAACTGGAGGAGTGCTGGAGTACCAGTTACTACTCTAGAGGGCAGTCAAAAATAATTCAAATGCCCCACTTTGATGTCAAAGGGGAGTGGTGGAAGAAGGACTTTATTCCCTCAAATGTGATTCAGCATCACTGTGTCTATGTTTAGCATGATCTGAGACTTGATGTCATGTGTGTCTCTGTTACCAGGGCTGGCTGCCTGCCAACACTTGCAAAAATCGAAGTCATCCTCCCTCTGGCGAGGTACCTGTGTTCCCTGTTGCCAGTGGACAGCATCCCATAAAGCTTCTGCTGCACTTCAACACAAAGATGCGCCTCTTGATGTTGTAGGCCCTTCTTCCTCCCCATGTGCTAGAAAAGATTTAGAAATGTGCTAATCATTCCAGGTTCTTTATAACTCATTCTTGCCACGTTGCAAGTTCATTCATGTTTTTTTTTCATTTGCTGCGAACTCAAGTTGTTACTGAATTACTGAGCTTCTGTGTAAATGAAAGTCTTTATGTGAGAGAAGATACTATGCTGTCAGCTTCTGCTGCAAACTGCGCTCTGTGACATATGCTAGAGTCCTGGGAGTTCTTCAACCAAACAGGGTTTGCAAAAACAGCTGTTAAACAAAGAACTGATTGAAACTTTTGCATTTTTCTCTACATCAGAAATAGAGCTTTCAGCACTTGTCTGTCAGAATTCAGAGATGGATAGCGCCTTCCTGTTTAGAATATTGGCAATCTCTTTTAGCACTTAGTATCCTATGTTGGTTGTGTTCTCATTACTATTTATTCCTAGCATTCATGTGGGTTTTTTGTTGTTGTTTTTGGCGTTTGATTTTTTGGGTTTTTTTGTTTGGTTTTTTTGGGAGGTACTGTGTGGTCTAAAACAGGAAGCTTTTCTTCAGCAATCTGCAGTCAAAGAGGAGGAAGAGCAATCATTCTTGTAGAAAATACTGAGGGCAAATTGCATTCTCAGTCTCTAGTTGCTGTTGAAAGGCAATTTCTCCTACATTCTCCTTCCTCCAGTTGACACTCAGTGATTATGTGATAAAGACCTGTACAAACATAAACAAAACACAGAGCCAAATGTAAGGGAAAATTATAACAAAAGTGAGGATTCATAAAGTGAGTAGAAGTTACAGTTACAAGTATATTTTATTGATTTTATATTGGCATAGTTTCTTACTCAGAAAAGAAATAACTTCTGTTCATATCTCTGGAAGATATTAAGGGAAAGTTCCATAGCTTGTAACTGAGAAAAATGGCATAATACTTTCCTGGGTTTGGCTGAAAGATATGTACTACAGGATTTTTCTTCCCAAGTAAATAGCAAAAATAATACCACAACACCAATTAAAACATCACTCAAAGGAATATTTTTCAGAGTGAAAAAATAAATATTGAAGTATTTCTAGCCAAGACTCATCTGCCTTATTTTTTTATTCCATTTTCACTGAGGAAAAGTAGCTTTTAATTTTTATTTAGTTCAAATTCTAAAGCACCAAATTTAAAATTGTTTGAGCTGAAACAGTTGTATTTTTGTATATTTAAATTTGAGGAGTAACTCCAGATTTTATGATGTATCAATTAAAACTGACTGTAGCATTTCAGTCTCCTGTATTTTACTGGTTGCAAATGTCCTACAGACTCACTTATTTTAATAGCCTTTACTGTGAAAAAAATCTATTAAAAGCATTTCCAGTTTGAATATGTCCTACTTTTAGCAATGAATCTGTTGCTGTGTCCATCTGAATTACAGTAAGTTTTTTATTTGACCATTTGTTTCTGTTAAGTATAGTTTTGTTGGCAATTATCTAACTGTGTGTATTTCATAAATGTGGTTTTCTTCTTAAGGAACACTGTAGTCTAGCAAAAAGAATATCTGATCAGGATTCTCTTAAAACCATACTGGATAGTCATGGGAGTTATTTTTCTCCCTAATTTTCCAAGTCTTGAAAAAGCACAGCAGAAATTACATTTGAGAGAAATGTAGCTTGCTGTTTCTATTCTTGAGATTTGATTGTTGAGGCTTCCTTAATAACTAAAAAAAAAAAATATGTAAAAAATGAAAGAACAAACATGTTGGACCACCTGGGCAGATGGAAGGCAGCTTTTTGGGGGAGTTAACCAGCCTTGTCTGTAATCTTTGTTCATAGCTTGCAGGAAGTAGACCAGGAAAGAAAACAAACAACAAAAAAACCCTCTTAAACAACAACCTTAAAAATAGTAAGCAAAGACACATTAATAATCTGTACAGATCTTGCTATGCTGATCTTGTGGCAAGAATTTTCTTCATATTTTGTAAACCATTTCGTTATTCTAGAAATTCTCATCCACATAAAATTCTCGTCATCTTTATTAGTTATTTATTCCCCGCTACAGATAGATACATTCTTCTCATAGTAAATCACTTCCTTAGGGTACTCTGTGGAGTAGTTGGTACTGTGAGTGTATATCATACAAGATAAATTCCCTTCATAAAGTTTTAATTTACTGTCAAAAAATTGTTACATTTCAAAACTCATTCTCCAAGTGAAAAAAATCTGTTTATCCTAGGTATTGGATGCTATTTAATTGTAAGTCCTAGGCAAGTGCTGACTTGCAAAGGGCAGTGAAACAAAACATTGTGGAATTGGTGCCATTTTGTTTTCATCACCTGATTTGTTTTGGAGAATGGCAATGTAAGTAAAAGATGTGAGAAATTAATTTCTGGCTTGCTAATGTGGGATCTAAAATAGAACAGAGGAACCAGTTCTTGTTTGCAGTAATGATACTCTGGCTGTGGAGATTTCTGCCAACCTAATTGTGTAAAGAGGCTTCAGTGTGAATGATGTTTAAATGTTGAAACAATACATTTAATTTTGGGGGACATATAAGCATGTATCCAAGTCCCATCAACCTCTAGATCTTGGTCCATTTATTCTGTTCATTTCTAAGGATGTTTTTGGCTTTTTCCTTGCTAACTTGGGCAATACTGCCATCCAGTTAGGTCAGGACAGAGCTTGTAGGAGGCATTTAAGTTTACAAGGCATGGTTCATCCAGCTGTGAGGCTCAACTCAACCTTGACACTAGCAGAACTAGTTTGATATTGGTGTTAAGTGTTGCCTTTTGGTGGTGTTAGCTTTGATTTTGAAGCTTAACCCTAATATATAGTTACATGACTGATGTGTGTGTGAGAACAAAAGCAAATGATAAATTAAAAAATGTTGGACCATATAATCACTCCCTGCTTTCAAGGGGCCATACTGGGGTGGGCAGGATTCAAAGCACCATGCTTGAGAGAACAAGAGTGTCCTAAGCCACATGCATCTGTCCTTGCACTACTTCTGTGATACGGAAAGATGAGTGACCTTCTCTAACTTCATATAATAGGGGGAAATGTAGAGGGACATCGTCACTGTTGAGGTCAGAGGTTGGAAGTACAGTTAGTACAAGGTGCTGTTTCCAGTTAAATTGGTGGAAATTTTAAGTGACCTAAGCCAGAGCAGAATTAGACTGTTACTTTGCAAGCTTTTAGCAGAGCCCAGATGGAATAAGTCATTTCTTTATTAGTTAGGGTAGGCTTTTGAGAAATAACTAGACAAGTGGTTTATAACATCACATAATGAAACCAACATTGATTATTTCCTAATTCTTATTTATGAGGTTTAAGCACCAGAAGACTCTTTGAGGCTTGTTACAACCATAGAAAGGTACTTGAATCTGTAACAAAGACTGGAATAGGGGCCAGGAATTTAGCTTTCTCACTGTCAAGAAGAATAAGTAAGATCTGTCCTCTTCTAAGGTAGGATGGAATTGGTGCAATAAATGGGACTGGCTCAACATTCTTTTCTGCAAAAGAGATGATACATTTACTGAGTCTGATGTTCTCCTAAGGTTGAGATGAAGAGAGGTCCTTGGCTCAGAAGGTCCTACAGGGGTTGCTGGTCTGAGCCAACCAAACCAAGGTGTGGTGCACTCTCTAGGAGGGCTCCTTTAGAATCATAGAATCATAGAATGGTAAGGTTGGAAGGGACCTCAAGGATCATCTAGTTCCAACCCCCTGCCATAGGCAGGGACACCTCCCACTAGTACAGGTTACTCAAGGCCTCATCCAATCTGGCCTTGAACACATCCAGGGAGGGAGCAGCCACAACCTCCCTGGGCAACCTGTTCCAGTGCCTCACCACCCTCACTGTAAAGAACTTCCTCCTAACATC
>VWZE01019340.1:192765-249543 GCA_013396675.1 Eubucco bourcierii
TGACAAAGATGTTAAACAGCACTGGTCCCAGCACTGACCCCTGAGGGACACCACTTGTCACTGGTCTCCAGGTGGATATTGTGCCGTTGATCACCACTCTCTGGGTGCCACCATCCAGCCAATTCCTTATCCAGCAGTGCTCCATCCATCAAGTCCATGTTTTTCCAGTTTGGTGACCAGGATGTCATGTGGGACAGAGTCAAATGCCTTACTCAGGTCCAGGTAGATGACATCAGCTGCCCTTTCCTTGTCCACTGTCGCTGTGACTTCATCATAAAAAAACACTAAATTTGTCAGGCAAGATCTTGGCAGGTCCTACAGAAGGCATGCAGTCCATGGCTGTGGTAACTCGTTTGGTTCTGAGGATGCACCACACCAGTAAACATACCCTTCTTTACATAGGGGGTGGACCACCTACCTGTCTTCCACTTTTCTTATGGTAATAAGGGTAAGTTTTCATGGGATGGAGATAATTTTTTGTCAGAAATGAAACCAAATAATCAATAGTGATTTACTGCTTGTTCCTTCTTCTTTTGTATTCCTTTATCCAAAGAGAAATACTGTTTTCTTAACTTGATAGACGGTCAGAGAGTTCTCTAGGGTTTAAATTCTCTTTCTTCTCTCATGTGGGCATTCATGGTACTGTCAGCAAAGTAAAATGAATGAGACAGAGAATTAGATAAGAAACTGTGTTAATGAATTGTGGATAATTGGCATAATTCATAAACTTGCTTCTGAAAGACATCAGAAGGTATCTCCTTTGTGAGGGAGGAGAGTGAGGCAGAAGCTACCTATTCTCTCGTTTGTTTTGTAGGAGTTTTCTTAACATTTTGTCATTCGTAAGCTACAAAATTCTGATGCATTGTAATCAGAATCACAGGTGCTTTCTATGTTGTGTGCACACAAACAAGCTGTCATGATGCTCTGTGCCATCATTCCTTCCCACTTATCATTTGCATGTCTGAGTTTCATCTGACTATGAAACTGGGAACTACTGAGCCCTGCACTTTGAAATGGCTTAGGCCGTTCTGGATCCACGTTTCACAACTTACTGTCAGCTGCAGCAGTAGAGTTGTACTAGTTTGTGTCCGGACAGGAGAAAGCACCTTGCCTCCTCTCATGCACTGGCAGAGCAAGCAGCAGCTGCTCAGTGTGAAACTGTTTGCAAGCACAAGAGGGACATTAACTATTTGTGCTGTGTTTACCTTTCAAATAGCTACTCCACATCTTCTGGATCACAGGAAAAAAAGACACAGACTGGGTGGAAACATCCCACAGGCTGAGTTGTGATGTGCTACTTGATGTGATATAGATTGCTTACGAGAACCCTGATCTCACTGAGCTCTCAGTGATCTGACTTAATATATATAATGTTAATCAGGAAGGCTCTTGTAATGTTTTCCTAAATCCTAATGTCGTTTTCCATGACATGGAGCCCGTTTATATCTCTGAGAGATTATCTTACTTTTTTCCTCTGTTATTGAGGTCTTGCAAAATCCTAAAATTCAGGGGTTTAATTATTTTTACCAGTGGAGAAATCTATTTATAATGAGTTACAGAAAACAGATGATCAGTACTTAAGCGCAGTTAGCCTCTCACATTTCTAGTCCTGTAGTTAAGTTAGCAATGCTTATATTGTTACCCTTCTCACACCTTCCAGTCCAGACAAACTGTAATGCTGGCCATGATCTGTGCAGAAAAAAATAAAAAAGGTGCCTTCCATCTCCCTTGTACTTTTCATTTCCATCTGTACCCATTAAAACTTTACCTTCCTTTGAGGTAAGATAGGTGTATAGTGCTACATGGTTTATTCCTGGGCACAAGTCAGTCCCTTCAGTACATAGTTAGTCTAGATCTTATGTTTTTATTAGGAAGCTAATCATAGGTCTACATCTATATATATGGTAGAATAAACATACATATTTAGATGCTTTTACTGTGTTACTCCAGGAGGGAGATGACTCCTTGGAAGTGTAACATGCTTTCTAATGATTTGAAGAGGTTGAAGTACTGTGTAGACCTGATCTGACTGCATACCTGTAGTGGAGGGGTAATTAATTATTGCAAGATTATATTTTTAAAAATATTAATATTGTTTATTAATATTAAATATTCAGAACTCACAGAACCCTGATCACCAATTTAATAATAATAATAATAGGTTCTTTGCATCACTCATGGAAACTTTATATACAGGCTAACAGGGTCTAGGAATAACTAGTAAAGACCTACATTAGTTGAACTTGGTTGAACTGGCAGAGAAGGCTTTGCAGTTAGTGAACCACTTAGTCAATACCCACCACTTGCTCACTAGATGGACTCCAGGAGCTCCCTTCTGCTTATGGCAGAAGGCAATTAATGATTGCAAGAGGCGTTTGGTATTTACTCACAGAAATATTATCTGACAGTACCCAAAACTCGTGGCGGGGGTGCTGTCGGTGACCGTTAGAGGCTTTGGAGTTTGCCCAGGCTTCTGGGCGCTGGAGAAAGGAGACAGATGATCTCTGACCTGATCCTGACTCTCTGGACGATCTGTGTTATTTCCAGGGCTTCTGTCTGAACAGAAGGCAATTAAGGTGCAGGCAGATGTCTTGTGATGTGCAGTCTCGACATGGTGTCATGCTGGCTATACAGGGCGATCGTGTGGGGGCACTTAGAGCCTAATCCTGGTGACTGAAGTTCCACACAACTCAGGATGCAATAAAGTAGTAGGACCATGGATACAGTGGCAGACATAATAGTGGAGCACACATATAATAGCAGAACACACCTTATGGCAGAGCACATGCTGTGCTCCCTGCTCATCTCCCTTTATATCGATACAGCCCAAGACTAATGGACCTTTGGACACAGAATAGCCAATCAGAGTGGCAGTTAGACAAGGTTGACCATATTAAGTGAAACCATAGGCTTACTTTACCCAAATCTGAGCAGAGCATAGCCTTGCACAAGGCAACCGTGTGTACCTTGTTTACCACAGGGTTCAAAACAAGTGTGGGCAAGCCACAGTCCTCAGACTCAGTGGCTCCAAATTCTTTTATCGTGCTTCCCGTGGCTGCTTCTTCCTAAAACAGAAGGAGGGCAAGCCAGGACATGTACAAACCTATTTTGGCTTGCTTAGGCCTACCACGACAA
This sequence comes from Eubucco bourcierii, assembly GCA_013396675.1. NCBI lineage: Eukaryota > Metazoa > Chordata > Aves > Piciformes > Ramphastidae > Eubucco > Eubucco bourcierii. The sequence goes on from VWZE01019340.1 coordinate 195,901, forward strand.
TACCCTATGTGTGGATTAGGTTTCTTGCAACTCTCAAATTTTAAACTCAGGACAGAGTTGTAATAGAAAAATGAGGAAGTTGACTGTTAGGGATACTGTGGTAATAAACAGGGCTATCATTTCCTGGCTCTAATGCCAATTCTGCCAAAGTATGTGAAATGGTACCTACTGGTTTTATGGAGAACACTTTGGTTCAGTTGGCACCAAGATAAAAATCGTTAAGTCATTCAGTGTGGAATATAAGCTGGTATCTCAGAAACTGGGCAGTAAAGAAAGGAATTTTTTATCATTTATGGCATTTTAGACTCAAAGGAGTCATCTTTTTGTTCCTGTTTCCTTTTGTGATTCTATTGTCTGTCAACAATGTGTGACATACCTGGTCTGAATAGACAGGGTGATGGCTTTGATAACCCTTAATATCTCTCCAGGAGAGCTACTGGCCTGGCGGAATGGCTTATAATTGAGAAGAGAACTTCTGCAGAGGCACATTCCCCTCTTCCCGTATTTTAACACCACTGCAACAGCACCATAGAAAGGCCAGCGGCAGACATTGTACTGAAACCCTCACCTCTCTAATGCACACTTCCCTTTGTGATTTGGAGAGGCACCTCCACCTGTCTTTAGTTTAAAGTTACTTTAATAAAGATACTAAATATCTTAACAGTATTTCACAAATAAAAATTAAGTGCCTTTAGCGTGTTAAGATTTGGATGTTCTGTTGAGTGCCACACAATAAAGACAGTCACCCAAATACTTTATTTTCTTTTTAAAGTTGTTGGTTTTTTTCTTTCATACCATTTAAATAGTAGGACATTTATTGATGAGGCTTGATACTTGTGGTGGTGCTGATTTTGAATATTTCATCTGATTTTACCAGAGAAACAAATTAGTACCTTAAGGATTGCAGAATTATTAGTGATTTTTCTTCTCATCTTCCAGTTTGAGTTCTCCAACTGAATGTGTTATTTATCATCCTGCTATCTGGCAGACATTTAAGGTGGTCATACTCCTTTTCTATCTAAAAATTATTTGTTCCCGAACAACCAAACAGCAGATACAATGCACTTTCTCATTTCATAAGTGGAACTAAATCCAAAATTCTTTTGATTTCTTGAGCATGCAGTGACTTGCTGAAAATTCTGTAATGAAGAATCACATCATTTAATTGTGCTGTGCATGATAGAAGCAAAGGCAGATCCAACTCCTTGCTTTCCCCAGTAAATCTAACCTATGGAACATACTTAGAAGTGGCGACAGTTTTATATTCTCTGGAGTAGAAATGAAATGCTGCTCCTGTACCAGATGAATGAGCGTTTAGAAGGTAATGCAGGCTACCTCTGAGTCCCAAAAGTCAGTAATCAGAAAACTTAAATGATGTAGAACTTAGAGTTTTCTGCAATCTTTCTGTTGATTCCACTGGTAATTAAATCTGAACATTTTGGCAGTTCATGGAACAGTTTAACCAAATTCTACATTGAAAGATTAAAGATCTCCGTGTCCAGAGGCAAATGGTGTTTTTATCAGCAGGTTGAATATACTTTGCTAACACTGTTCTTAAGGGTAGAAGATGATTTCTTTCTTATCCTAACAGAAATATTTTGGAAGTGTTTGGCAAAAACTTTTAAGTCCTTGATAAACTGAGCATGGTCCACCCTGGCAAACCTTTTTGATTTGATGCTTTTTATATTAGCAAATTCTTCTACTGCAGACATTTTTTTTTCAAACTGTCTTCTGAGCAGATACAATAGAGCTACAACACATGAGAATGAGGGAGTCAGCAAACATTTTTGCACTTCCTGACATGTTTTGTATGGAATAGGAAAGTACTTTTCATACTGAGCCTTACCTAGGTAGCTAGCAGTTGCTGTGTTCGATGGAAAAATGTCTTTTGCAGTGAATACTGGAAATACTAAGCTGAGCTGCACCTCACTGAAATAGCATCTCATTATTGATGTACTCTCATAATAACTTAGTATACAAGGTATTCTCATTTGCGTGGGTGTATACTGCTTATGCACAAAAGTCTTGAGGCATTTGAGTTTCGGACTAAACCTGGATGCAACTAGGACAGGGGCAATCCACAAAATCTGCTGCACCTAATGCTTAGTCTAATGTACAGGGAAAATCTGGGTGCTGCCCAAACATGCTCCCTGAATCACTAAAATCCAGGGGCTAATGATCCAGTTTTTGTCTTCAGTGAACAGTTTAAAGATGCACAGATGTCAGTACAATCAGAGCCTGGAAAAAAAAAATCACTTAGCATTGAATGGTATAGAGGAAACTTCTTGATATTGAGCATGGAATAAAAGTAACTAATTCCTTCCAAATATTGATTGCCATTCAAATATGCATATCTTTTTAGGGAAGCTTATTTAATTGCTTAACTGTTGATGAATTTTATGTGGGTGGTGAGGCTAGCTATGAAATAGTTGATTATTTTGGGTTTTTTTGATGTTCAATCAACATTAATGTAGAAATGAATTGTCTTGCTGTTTAGAGTGCTGCTAACTGGTTCCTTGATGAGGCATTTGCTGAAATATTCCATCAAGAGAGTCCAACGGAGGACTATGAGGATGATTAGGGGACTGGAGCACTGCCTTAAGAGGAGGGGCTGAAGGACCTGGGGCTTTTTAGTCTGGAGAAGAGAAGACTGAGAGGAGATTTAATAAATGTTTTTAAATATCTGAGAGCTGGATGTCAGGAGGAGGGGAACAGGCTCTTCTCACTTGCTCCCTGCGGTAGGACAAGGAGCAGTGAGTTTAAGCTGCAGCACAGGAGGTTCTGCCTCAACACAAAGGGGAACTTCTTTACTATAAGGGTCACAGAGCACTGGAACAGGCTCTCCAGAGAGGCTATGGAGTCTCCTTCTCTGGCGACTTTCAAGGCCCGTCTGGATGTGTTCCTCTGTCACATGAGCTAGATTGTATGGTCCTGCTCTGGCAGGGCGGGGGTGGACTCAATGATCTCCTTGGGTCCCTTTCAACGCCTAACATCCTGTGATGCTACCTGATCCTGTGATCTCACGACACAGGCAGCAACAAAGATGAGACTTTTTAAGTTTTCTAGTGCCATAATGTGTGGTAGGATGGTGATGTGAAGCTTATGCTAGCACATGGTTTCTGAAACAACATTAGCAAAACCAACCTGAAGATTCTCTAGAAGAAACTATTTCTTTGTGACATTGTCGAATACAAATGCCTTTGTTTTTCCTTTTTTTTTCTTAGCATTTAAAAATATTTATAGCAGCAGAAATTTATATATATACTTAGCTTGCTACAGGCAGATCTCTTTGGCCTTGCTGGGATCAATTTCTCTCTCGCATAAAGAATGGTTTATGAAAGAGGCTTTGAATAGAGTTCCCTGCTCTCTGCTGGGTAAACGTCACTGCCTGATAGTGATAAATTGGAGATATGGTAATACATGTAGAGGATCTCCACTCTGTTTTTTGGACTAGACAATATCCTGTTCAAATGTAAATCCTGTATGTTATTTTAATAATTGAAATAATTCAATATTTTGGAAATCCTTTTAGCAACGCTACAGTTACATTTATGGTAGAACATTGATATAAAATGAATGACTTGCAATTGGAATTGGAAACCTTATCTGTTTGTATAGGCTCAGTTTATGAAGAAAAACTAAATAAGATCCCAGTCCTGCAGGATTATGTGCATGAATGGAGTGCCTTTTATGTAAATCTTCAGAATGAGAACCTTTGTAATTTCTAAGACTAAAGCTGTGTCTATCTCTCTGCTTTGTGATGCACCTCCAGTATGAATGCACGACTAATTATACTCAATTTTATTTCCTTGCAAGAGCAGGTACTCCAGCTCCAATCACAAGTTAAATCCAGAAGAAGTGGGGTAAAAGCAATTCAGAGGCTCATAGCACATTGATAGCGTTCTCCTTTGCACGCTGAAGGTGCCTTGTTTACAGCACAAATTTACAATGGACTTGCCTGTAGAAAGGCACGAATTTGGATCTCTACTGCTTGCAGATCTGTTTGCAGACCTCATTATCTAATGAAATAGCCCACAGCTAGCAGAAGATGGCAAGGTGCTGATGTGATTAACCAGAGCAATGAAAAGAATTGCTTTATCTAGTATCTCAGTGACGGCAGATGGAAGTGTAGGTTTTTTTCTCTCTGTTGCAGTAGCTCTGGGCAGGGCAATATTCTGGCGCTCAACCTGAGCCTGCAGGTGTCATCTTCATTTTTTCAGGGTAAAAGGAGTAGAGAATGATAGGTAGACTTAGGAGATTATTGTTAGCCTAACTCAGGTCTTGATTTTCTAATAAAAATACAGCTATTGGATTAGTACCTGTTCCCTTCTCTGGGGTTACATTCACCCTTCCATTGTGCTTTGGGTCTGTAGGCTGATGGTGTTGATACTTCTCAAGGACAACTGGAGGGGCAGATGAGTGAAGTTATAATGAGTCTTGTTGGCACACTGTCACTATAAGTTTCATGTTAGCAGCGGGGTCTCTGATTGCCTCCTCATAATACTCTTGGAGAGATTTTTACAAGTTTTCTAGCATAGTTGGCTTATTTGCACTTTCTTCACTGACCCCTAGTTCTACATTATAATTGTTTTTTTTTATTTGCTATTGCTAAAACTGATTTTACCTGAATCACTCCTTTACAGTGCGATTTGTATTTGCAGGCTGATGCTGCTGGTATCTTCTTGTGCTTGTGCAGTGCTACACTTCGGTTTTATTCTATGGTCTGAGTGATAGACAGAAATGGTCAGGGCTCTGCTCATCTTGAGGAGCTGTGCCTCCTTCTCCTGGAAAGTCAGACCAACTCTTCAGAGGGGGTTATGTTAGGGAAGAAGAAAAGCAGGGGTGGCCAAGCACTTGAGATGATGGTTTAGGCAAGGTATGTCTCGTTGAGCTGTTCTATCTCCAGCCTCAGCAGTTCTAAGCTGCTGTCCATCTTCTTGTTCTGGAGCTGGGACTGGGGTGGGAGAGTATGTTGATGAGTTTACAGGGTCTCAGTCTGATAGTGAAAACTACTTTGGCTTTCGTAGTACTACCTCTGTAGCATTCCTGGAAGAATCACAGACGGTAGGAATCTCTATGTTCTGTATTTTGTGTTTTAGTGTTTTCCTTTTTAACGTGAGGAAAACATTTGCTGAAGCAGCTTCGTGACATCGAAATTAAAAAAATAAAAGAGAGAACAAAAAGAAGCAGCAGCTCTGAGCTTGCCTTACAAAGTACTTATAGAATGGGAACTCAAGATAGACAGCTGTTATGAAATTCAGTTGGCATCTAAACCAAGCATTTAATTTACAATTTTCCAACAATGTGAGATGAATTTATATGTACTGTTGTCTTTCTTGTGTGGCACCTATGATTTTTCATGTATATCTAACATTACTACCCAGACTGTAAACTGAGAAGATAAAAAAGGAGTATTTCTTAAATACTGTTCTACTTCTGTTTTCAAGCCACAAAGCTAGATAAGACACACCAGCTTAGCTGTTTTTTTAACCATTTTTGTGTTGATCATATCTCCTGTACTGTATTGGAGCTGCGTTCTTGCTGGCACTGTGGAAACTGTGTTCTTATTTAGTCAAGAAATACTCATTTTGGCTTCTGTTCTGTAGTAATGCCTAGACCGATTTACATTTCTTCAAAAGATATGGAAGGACTTTTATACATATTTTTAATACACCATCTCACTCTAGCTATTAAGCAATTTTTTTTCTTTTTTTTTTAAGCTTCATTTTCTATTGTGAGTGATAATAGCAAGTGTAACTTTCCAGCTGTTATGATAACTGACTACAGAAAGAGCTAAGCTACATAATCTCTTTGGCAGCTTTCTCGTTGTTATTTTTCATGAAAGACTTGTAGGAAAGGCCCCATTTATTGGGACGTGAAAACAGATACTTAAAAGGATTAGGTAAAAATGCAGAGAAAGGCTTTATGGAATGGAGGAAAATTATCACTAACAGCTCTTACAAAAACTACTAGAAAATGTCACAAGTCTGTACCATTCTGAGTCAGAATTTCAATCTGAATGTGATGTATGCCTTTAGAAGTGCTTCATCTAATGGTTAGCACCAAGGTAATATTTCTGGTGTGACAAGCTAGCGTATTGTTTTTCAATGGAACCCTAATATCTCTAGATAGATACCAGCACTGCATGTCTTTGGATCTTGGAAAAGCTTAGCTCTTTAACGTGTGCAGAAAGTATTGCATTTTGTATTTATGCAGGATTTTGCATACTATGTTCTCATCTGGGAACCATTCCTAAGCAGGTAATAGATATAGAAATTTCTTTCTGATTTAAACATATTAATCACCTTTCAGTTTGGTGAAGTTCTCATTTTCTGCATATTTCTTTCTCATGCATAGTATTTTGCATGACATGCTATTCCTACAGTGTCCTCCACAACAGATTCATATAGGTAACAAGTACTGCAAAAAAGATTTTCTCTGAGGGGAGGCTAATTTATAATCACTCTTTTTGGCCATTGTTGTGCACATCCAGTCCCTTATGCTAGAACCGATGATGGGTCCTTCTGATTAGCAAATACTGAAAGTGGCTTTTTTCAAGAGCTGCTTTTGTGGCTTCAGCATTACTGAATTCAACGGAAAGCTTTCTCCATCACAACCATCTCTTTTGCCTCACACTGTGATTGAGGCTGAAGATGGAAATTTAGATCTGCAAAGATAATCTGAAATTCTCTATGATTTTCTATAAATTTTCATGTGTGGAGATTCAGGCATGTAACTTCATTATCTTTTACAGCCCACTGTGAATGGGGAAAGTGGGATAAGATTGGAAAGAATCTACCTGTTTTAATTATGGTATGAACTGAAATAGTCAAATCATGTTTTTGTAACACCTGGTACAGTACTGTCTGTCTGTCCTCATAAAATGAAAAAATCAGGCTCAGACTCAATTCAGGTACCAATAGATACAAATGATGACACTTACAGTACCATTGCTTAAATATGAAAGAGGACCATATTGTGGAGGTTCTTAGAGTCTGTGGAGGATAGTTTATTCTGTCACCTGGAGTGAATCCTGCTGGATCGTCTCCCTCATTTTCACTTAATTTGCTGTGCCCTTGGCAAGCAGGGAGGTGCTAAGCAGTGAACTGTCTGAGCTGCATGACCTGCCACCTAGGAACAAGACAGGACATCCTTCAGGATGTCACTGAATTCCCTGGCTGGGTATTGCGTGGGCACATTCAAGCTGCCAGTAGTTGCCTGTTTTTGTAATAGATAAGAACAAAATCTTTCTAATAGATAAGAACAAAATCTTTCTAGAGAGGGTAAAAGAGAGAAATCTCTTTTATTTGTCTGCTATAGGCCTGCAGACCTCTTCTGTACTGAGACTGCTCTGAATCTATGTTTTGTTTCACTGTTGTGGGTTTTTTTTTCTCTCTCATTTAAGTCATGTAGAGTAAAGCAGAGAAAGAATCCTTCATGCCATTTTCCTATGTTCTTTCCATAATCATCTAGTGCTTGCCATTGTTCAGGTCAGTACACTAAGAAGGACCTCTCTCACTGTTTCTGTGTGTACTGCTTTCCTTGGTAGATTAGTTTAAAAATTGTGATGGTCCTATGAAAAATATATTAGCAAGAAAAAACATAAACTGTCTTTTTAACTTGTAAGGATGAAGATATTTAATTTTCAGTTTCCCAGGCTATTCTTGGTTATTTAATCTTTTCATTCTAGGTACTCCACATTTAAATCAAAATGAGACAGTTATATGCCCTTTACTTTTTCACGCTTGGAACAAGCATTCCTAATTCCCTCATGTCTATAGTCTGTCTGGGGTCGTTTGTTTGTTTGTTTCTTATTGACTGTCTGAGTTTGACAGGCTTTTCCATAACATGTAGGCTACTAAAGTTTAAAATTCCAGAGCTGATCTATTCACAAGTAATGGAATATTACCATCCAGAGTTACTGATGAAAGGGGAGGAAGGTGTTAACAATCACTGCATTTTACCTCTAGCCAGATGTTAACCCTGTTGAGAATAAAATTAGCGTCTGTTGATTTATTTTTTTTCCCCTGATCTTTTTTGGCTGACTTCATTGCACAGTAGTCATAACCTTCAGTTGAAAGAAATGAATGTAAAGCTATTAACAGCAAGTACAGAGTCTGGGGTAACACAAATGGATCTTGGAAAACAATATATATAAAGTTACAGAAAGACTACTGTATAGTGCTGTCAGGGTGTTTCATGAAATATAGTAGGAAATATTTCTCAGACCTTTACTTTAGAAAATTGACTAATTAACTGAGGAAGCTTTAATGAGAAAATAGTTCTTCAAGTGCTCGCCATTTCAGAACACCACTAGAACACTGAGTTTGTTTTTTCAATGTTCTGCTTTATTTTCCACTGAAGCAAAACAGTAAACATTCATATTAAGTGTCAGAAGAATGACAGAATATATTGTATAATGTTGTGGTGTGCTAAATAACTTATTACTCCAATAACTTACTACAGCTTTGGGATGTGTTGCTTGAAAACCAGTGTTCAGAGTTACTAAGACTTATGACCAAACAAATACATACTCGACAAGGCAGTGAATGGAGAATAAATTTTAGGCATGACAGAGTGAGTCCTTTTGTACATATGACCCTCCGTAAGATTAGTTCAAGTTATTTTTGTCCACAGACTCTCAGGAATATTTTACAAGAAGGAGGAAATAATAGAAATGTTATTTATGGATGGGGAATAGTCTGATATTGTGTCCAGGTCAGCAGTAGCAGAATGAAACTCCAATGTCTTAACATACACGCTTACTTGCTTTATAAGAGGGAGAAAGGATGAGCCTGGGAAACAGTCATCACCTTCTCCTCTGAGCAGAGTGACAACTGTGAAAAATGCACATTGAACTTCTAGAGATAAGGTGTCACAAGAAAGTTGACTCTCTTTACACGGACTGACAGCACATATAAAGAAGTAGAATTACACAATTTACTGAAGCCTTATGAGAAATTATTACATTTACAGTCTTGTAAACAGTCATCAAATCACTGGTGGGCACATCTGATTTTGTGTTGCAATAAATCAGAGCACAAGGGAAACACTAGTGAACACAGCTTGACTATGCTACCTGCAAAATAATACAACTTTAAAGCTGGAGTGCTTGGGTCTTCTGTGTCTCCCATGGAATTAACAATTTCTATGTCTAAAAATTTCTTTAGTTCGCATTCACATTCCTAAATTGTCCTTTTGGCTCTTAACACAACTCAGAAGTACTTTGTGTAACGGGGATGAAGTTACAAAAGGAAATACAGCTATGTGTGCAGACTGGAAATCTGTTTATGTGACAAATTTCTGGAGTGAGTGCTCTACCTCCGGAGGTCATTGAGTCTAACCCACCTTCTAAAGCAGGATCACCGTAGGCAGGTCACACAGGAGTGCATTCAGACAAGTCTTGAAAGTCTCTCAAGGATACTCCACAACTAGTGCTTCACCAGTCTTACAGTAAAGAAGCTTTTCATCATGTTGAGGTGGAACTTCCCCAGTTGCAGTTTGTATTCATTACCCCTTATCCTCTCATGGGACACCACTGAAAAGAAGCTAGCACTTTCTTGATTCTATGATTCTATGATTCTTCTTGACACCCACTCTTCAGATATTTGTAAGCATTTATAAGAGCTCCTCTGAGTCTTCTCTTTTTCCAGACTAAACAGCCCCAGGTCTCCTAGCCTTTCCTTGTAAGACAGATGTTCCTTAATTATCCTGTAACCCTAGGTTGGGCACACTCTAATATAACACATTTCATAATGTGTTTGGATTGCATTAGATCTTGAAAGTGTTTGAAAGATTTCAAGTTGTGTCAGTGGTGTCCTTTCTACCTTGGATCCACTGATACAGAAGTATAGAGATTATTACACCCCAACTGCTAAGAGAAGAAATGGAGTTTTGGAGGTAGTTTGACAACGTCTACAACTGAATCAGAGAAGAGTTAGGAAGAAATTGAAGTGGAAGTCAAGTAAAGATTTGTGTATCTTTCTAGAAGGGGATGCCAGAATCTGCTGGATGGAAACTAATATAGGGAGGAATTAGGAGAAATGCTGTAAAGGGAAGAATGGAGTCTATTAGAGAATGCAGGAGTTTGATGTTGTACTGGCATTTATCCGAGCAGGCATCTCAGTATAATGTACTTCAGGAGAGAGCTCCAGGATCAGGTTTTTCTGATAAGGTACTAATGACCTTTAGAGTAGATAAAAATAAGCTTGAGTGCATATTTAAAAGACATTCTATAATAGCTGGTATATCAAGTACTCAGAAAAAATAACTATACAAGTTCACTCTGCTTTTAGATTTTAATTTTGATATGATTTTATTAATATGCCTTGTTTTTATGCAAGACAGTGACTAACTGGAAACTCTCATGTTTATGAATTGTAGGAAACATCTGGCAAAAACTATTTATAAGAAAATGTTGTGTACATGTATAACAAATTCTAACAGAATTGGTAACTGAAAACTTAAGAGTTGAGCAAACAACTGAACCCTGTCTTTATTCAATTCTAGATACTGTGTCTGCATCTGCGAGGAAACTGTTCGCCTTATTAGAGGTTGGTGACTTTTCTTTTTTTCAGTTCTTACATATAATTTTAAAATAAGGATTTATTACTGTGTTTAATGAAGTGAAAATTATGATTTTTTTTTAGTAGCAAATAATTAGTCCCAGTGCAGTGGTAAATGTGGTAAAATACATGATTAATTCTGAAGCTTAGGCTGAACTAATGCGCAGAAGCAGTGTTGTGGTTTTGACCTCATCAGTGTGATTGGTTTCTAAATGTTAGCTATTTTAAAACACAGCATTTTAGCATTATGTCTACTGGCAAGATTTTTTGACTCAAATACTTTTCTGCTTTGAATTGTTATTTGATGTGTATATCCATCAGTTCCTATTTGAAGTTTGTACTTCTGAGACTGTCTGTCATGAAAACCACATTGAATATGGTTGTTGTATGTATTATACAGAAGCATAGGACTTAGTCTGTATATTCAGTGACTATTCAGAAATGATCTACTGAGTACAGGATACTGTTGGCACTGTGCTTACCTTTATACCAGATTGTAATAGTTCTGGTCCTCACAGAAACTGTGCTGAAGCTTTTATTTTGATTTAGAAGTGAATCTTATTGTCAGCCAGATCTGACTGAGATTGTGTGGCAATGTGGAAGAATAGTGTGCTTCTCAACCTGCAGCAATGCATGCTGCTTCAAGCAGACTTTCGTAGATGTTCTGTCCTCTGCACTTAAAAACCACCTTGCTGTATTATTTTTCCCATGGGACAAGTGTCAGTGAGACAGGTTTCAGAAAGGAAAAATATGTTTTGTATCTGAGAAGAAGTCCATCAGGTTGCTCTAATGCACCTTTTCAGTTTAAGAAAGATTGTATCCACCTTTGTTACATTGTTCCTCATGCTCAGTTTTCTGTGTAGGCATTGTTGTGCTTTCCTTACCAACAAACCCTTACTGTAAGGTCCTGCACCTGGGTAGGCACAATCCCAAGCACAAATACAGGCTGGGTGGTGAATGGCTGGAGAGCAGCCCTGAGGAAAAGGACCTTGGAGTCTGGGTTGATGAAAAGCTCAACATGAGCCTGCAGTGTGCACATGCAGCCCAGACAGCAACCGAGTCCTAGGCTGCATCAAGAGCAGCGTGGCCAGCAGGGCAAGGGAGGGGATTCTGCCACTTTACTCTGCTCTCGTCAGACCCCTCCTGGAGTATTGTGTGCAGTTCTGGAACCCTCAACACAGGAAGGACATGGAAGTGTTGGAGCGGGTCCAGAGGAGGGCCACGAGGATGATCAGAGGGCTGGAGCAGCTCTGCTATGAGGACAGGCTACAAGAGTTGGGGCTCTTCAGCCTGGAGAAGAGGAGGCTTCGAGGGGACCTGATAATAGCCTTCCAGTATCTGAAGGGGTCCTACAGGAAGGCTGGGGAAGGATTATTTACAAGGTCCTGCAACGACAGGACAAGGAGCAATGGGTTTAAACTGGCAGAGGGGAGATTTAGACTAGATGTTAGGAGGAAGTTCTTTACAGTGAGGGTGGTGAGACACTCGTGGATGCTTCCTCCCTGGAGGTGTTCAAGGCCAGGTTGGATGAGACCTTGAGTGAGCTGTACTAGTGGGAGGTGTCCCTGCCTATGTCAGGGGGTTGGAACTAGATGATCCTTGAGGTCCCTTCCAACCTTACCATTCTATGATTCTATTATACCGCACAGCGCATGTTGTTCTCTTGATAAAGAATGACCATTGCCTTGCTTATCATTCTGTAGAAATGAGCTTGTGATCCTGGAAGCAGCTGGTTATACCTGAAGTTTTTTATCTACATTCAAAATGGCTAAAGTCTTCTGCTGTTTCTAATTTATAGTTATCATTGGCAAAGATGACTGTTAGATTTATTCTTTGGCTGAAAAATAGACAAAATTAGGGCCAAAGGCCCATACAGAGGAGTGAGAGGTGGAAGTGCAGTTTCCTGCAGTGGCAGGTAGCATTGCTTATTCTTCTACTGGCAGAGAATAGCTGTGGCTGCATCAAGCCTGCACATCAGGTAATGTCTTATATGCTGTCCTTCATCTAGTGCTTTTCCCTGGGGAAGGAAGCACCTGGGAGTAATCTTCCTGTTTCCCGCACAGTTCTCTTCTGAGCACCCAGGATGTGGAGAGGCAGTGGGCCACATCTTCATCCAATCACCATCTTTCAACAGTGTCTGTAAAGTACAATGACAGAGAGGCAGTGGGGTGGGCAGCACAGCTGTAATGTGACATTGCAGTCTCCCTTTTACTCTCTGACCTTGTGATATTAGACAGCCTTGTGTAGGATCTTCCAGTCATTCATGTCTTGTTCAGGACTGGGAAAAAAGCTGAGCCATGCTGAGCTGCAGCAGAGGAGTACTCTCTGGTAGAACTCAGCAGTCAGGACACCATTTGACTACAGGCGAGCAACACAAGGTACCCACTATGTGCCCCTCTCACTGTCTGGCTCATAGACATGTTTCTGAGATATGGCCAAGCATTTTATTTGAAAATGAAGTTGAGAGGCAAGTATATTAGTTTGGTATGTTATTCAGCATGAGTAATGCTGTTGTCTTAATTGCTGCATAAGCTGCAGCATCTCATCTAACAAAGCTGCAAGTACACTGTAGCTAACAAAATATCCACATGTAGCATTTAGTAGCACTTTTCATATATATATGTGTATATAGTTGTATTTCTGTGATGTGGTGCAGTCTCTTCACATGAAAATGAAGCATTGCAGTGACCAGAAGTGTGAAAAAGTTGGATCTGTGTTCAGATGTAACTCTTGCTTCAGACTAAATACTTCTCAGCAATCTTGCAGAATTCAATTTGAATATGTTTGGATGAACAGAAACAGTTCAATCAACATTTTCCTGGCTAGGCCTTCATGGGATACATTCTGCTTGTTATGCATTAATTTCTGCAGCTATGCAGCTGCCTTTTATATTGAGGGCATTATTTTCGAATCACTGAAGTACTTTAAGAGCGTTGCTCTTTGTAAAGGCATAAACAAAGTACAAAGGGCAGTCTGTTTTCCACATAGTAGATTGTTGAAGAGTTTGTGCCAGCCAGTACAGAGTGCAGTCGTGTCTTACTTCTCTCAAGAGAGATGAATTACTCAACTGCCTCAGCTCCTGCTGCTCCACGTTCTTACACTTGAGCTGTATTGTTGGATTGATCTGCTCCTCTTCATAGAGCAACCAGTTTAAACAGAAATATAAATGTATAGCATTCTTTTCTTCATGAAAAATCATCACCTGTGAGCTCTTTTGGATGTATGTCATCTTTCCCAGCAGGGTAGTTAATTGTGCTTTTGAGATTTCTGTTTTTAAAAGAAAACAGACAGATTTTTTTTTTTTTAAAGCAATAGCACTGTGCACAATAGTATCTGTCGAAACTTCTGCACATTTGCTGAGTTGCTATTTTTGGTTGATACTCTGATAAGTTGGGATAGCCCAGGTATTTTATTTTGCCATTTTTCTGTTCAGAAAATTTCATTCAAGTCTGCAGTTTCCTTTTGATGGTTGACTCAATAGAGACTATGAAAAGAAAAGATGTGTCCAGCTAACATCACCTCATTCAAGTATATTTCTGTCTTCAGATCATTTTACTGTGAAGTAGGTAGTGCTGTGTGCCTTCAACAGTTTTTGGGGTTTTTGTTTTGTTTTTTTTTTTTAGTTAAGGTTTGCAGCTACATGCATATTGTAACATGGTTGCTTCTGCAGTTTCTTAACATGCCTCGGTGCTGTTATCCCTCTTGGGGTTAAAATGTGACTGGTGTGCTACTGAAAGGCACATCCTTAGTGCTGCTGCCACTGGTGGTGAAACAGTTTGGCTTTGTTAATGACAGTATTGAAGCATATGCATAGGTGTTGCAAAGCATTGAGTAGAATCATTATTAAATCAGTAGCAAATAATACTGAGGGTCAAGTACAAATATTTTCTGGTTGGAAGTTTGTAGAGAAATCTTAGCTAGTTTACAGAAAACTGTAGTCTTGGAGGAAACAAAGTAACTGTTCTGACAGAGACAAGTCACTGTACTTGAATTAACCATAGCACTTCAAGTACAATGGGAAATTAAACTTATATTTTCCTCAGAAGAAGTACTTGTTGCATGACCAGCGTGATTGTTGTGGATTAGGAGTGGAATCCTTGCAAACGCTCAGAACTTCTCAGTTGTTTGTATCAGCACTTAACAATTCCTAGGAAAGGCCTTTGGGAGGAAGATTATCTAGATGTTTGATTAGCCATCTGCTGGTATTGATGCTGGTGTTAAGTAGTGGACATCTCTTTTGCTTGAAGAAGGATGAGTCTGCCGCTTACATCACAAGGGTGTCAAAAAGGTGTTTGAGTGAAGGCAAGATGTTAAGGCATTTATTTTGATGTGCTGACAGCTTTCACAGGTAGATAAGAGATTCATATGGCTGACAACAGTGTACCAAAAGGACTTGTAAGGCTCTGACGTCTTAGATATGTGACTTTTCAGTTTGTACCAAGAATAGTGTGTGTTGATCATTAAAAAAGAGAATAACTACAAAAAATTACTTACTGGAGCTTCCAAAGCGGTACAAAGCAGTAGTTATTCATGGATTTTAAGGCTTAAAAGCAATCCCAAGACAATGCAAACCACAGAACCTTCCCCCATTACAGACATTAATTTGAACTGCATGGGTTTCTTTTAAGACAGTAAGATCCTCTGGAGTGCAAATACATAAGCAGAAATGCTCATTAACTGGAAAGGGACTCCAAATGAAGATACCAGAGATATATGTTGACACTAAAAACTCATTAAATGATAGACTGGATGAATCCCACTCTGTATTAAAATATATTTTAGAAACATTTAAACATTACAGATATCATGAACTCTTATTTTTCTGCTGGTATTTGTGGAATTTGCTATTTCATCTTAGTTTTCTTTTGGATAAACCAGATAGGATGAAGCTCTTTAGGTCTTGTCTGAGGCACATATCAGAAAAGCAACTATGTAACTTCTCTGGAAGTCTTTCTTTGGTCTCAAACATCCTTTTGTGGTGTTAATTCATGGACTAAATGTAGAATACTCATAATGGCTTTACTAACTTGATATGCTGATCCTAATTATGGTAAATGCAAAAGCATAACTTAGATATTAATTCTAAGGATAATTATATATTAGTGTATAGTTCTGTTTGACTCTGCGCTAGAAGTGCACTGGTTTGTACTGAGTTCATTCGGAGCTTTTGGGGATATGACTCTCCACTTTATAAAAAAGATTTCATGCTAATTCTTTAAGATATTACCATTCTAAAACTGTAAAAAGATAGCCAGAAAAAATATTTCTTTTTTTAACTGAGAACTGGATAAAATTTGATCCAAATAGAAATGACAAATGATTTGCTAGTGCCTGCCTGATTTGACAGATGTGTTATAAAAAATTACCAAGTTGCAAGTGGTCTGAATTGCAGTAATTTAAACATCAGTGTTGCTAACTGTTCCTTACCTCCTTTTCTGCCATCAGCATATATCTACATGTCTGCATATGTGCAAAGATACATACATTTATATACACAGGCAAGGTATATTTAAATTGTATTGGTCTCTTTTGAGAAATACCTGCTTTAGTTATTCTAGTAGATATAATAGATTTGGTGATTCTATTTTCTTCTGTCCAGAATAAACCTCAGAGGTTCTTGATACTCTCCTGTATAGTACTTGGCTAATTTGCAGTGTATGTTGGCTGCTGTTCTAAGCTTTGACATCTCTCTGTGAGTGCAGAGCACTGCAGATGCCAAAACATTAAGATCCCAGTGATTACTTCTTCAAATTAGATTAGGAATCACTGTGCTACTGCTGAAATGGTATAGAAAATTCTATTACTGATTTGAATAATGATGTTACAAGTTCAGCTTCTGGATGCACATCAGATGCTCTCTGCTCTGCAGTGATCTCCTGGTGGGAAGAACTGATGATTGGCACCTACTGCGAAAGTAGTGAGCCAGGTTGGCTGTTCTCCCAGGAGATCGACTACGGGGGATAGTTAATGGTCCAGAAAAGTGGATTCCACAGCTCCAGGTGAAACTTGTGTTAGTTGTGTCATGTGATGTTCTTGATAGATTTGAATCTGCTATTACCACAGGCTAACTGCATAGCATTTCTGGAAACCTGAACATATTTATCATCTGAGTAAGGGCAAAGTAAATCTGCTTGGCCAAAGAAGTGTTTTTAGAAGTTGTCTTGTCTCTGCAGAGTCATGAGGGCCTGCAGGGACACTTCATTTTTATTAGAGAGAACTTCATTTTGACACTTAAACTATATCTAGAGCTCTCTCAAGAGTAGGTATTCAAAGTATGAATTGTGCAAGGTAATGTATATATACTGCTGCGGGATTCAAATTGATCTGGATAGTGCAAGTGTTTCCTATCTTTATTTCTCTGTTGGGATTTTTGTTTCATTCTCCACCCCCTCTTGAGCTCGTTTTCATTCTCACTGTTCCCTCTGTTCTGGAATAACTATTTGCACCAAATTCCAGTGCTTATTAACCTGACTTTAGAAATAGGATTTTAGGCAAGACCTTTCATGCCCCTCCCATCAGCAGTTGCTGATTTTTTTAGACTTGCCCAAACAAGGCAAAGGAGACACAAGGTATCTGCTGTTTTACCACATCTCTGTCTTACTGTTCTTACGGTTTCCTACCAACCTGTTCCTAACCCTAGAAAAGAGATACCTAATAAGCAGTGAGTGATTTCCTGTGTAAAAAATGAAAGGCATGTAGCACTGAAAGTGACATGCCCATCAGCTACCCTATCTCTTTACCAGGTCAGCACAGGGGAAAGAGAAAATGACAGGAGATGCCAGCATGTTAATTTATGGCCACAGACTAGATTGGGTCTTGAAAATGTTCTGTCTTCTGTTTCATGACAGAACTTGAAGATGAAAATACTATTCTAGGTTAAAATATTTTTCTATAGATACACTGCATATTTGAGTTAATAAATAATTGGATCTTAAAAGTGAAAGAAAAGCAGGAAATGTAAGGAGATTCAGCTTTATTTGTCTTCCCTCCTGACAACCAGTTCTCACAAAAATTGTTTTGACGATCATGTTTAAGATGTGGGATGCCACCTGTGTATTTCTAAGCACTCTTCCCCTTGTTTTATAGAACAATGGAAAATCATACTTTTCAAAATGATTGATGTTCGTATGGGCTGGGAATATGTCTCTGTCAGTCCTGTGAGTGGCACCTTTATCACAACCTGTTTTGACAGGAGGCTTTCATTTAGCTTTGTATATTCATTTTGTAAGAGGCATTTGCATGTAATAGCCAAACTGCATCTGAGAAATTGTGACAGAAGCAATCACACTGTGGATGACTTTATAGGTTAAACAAGCAGCGCGACTCTGAATGATGTTTTCTCAGAGCCAGACTGAGAAGGGCAATGTGGAAATTCCCCACGAATAGCACAGAGACCAGAAGGGTGTCAGAGGGCTGTTCAGAGGTTTTCTCTGTCTGGAAGGAAATTGAGACAAACAAGGTGAGTTGTCTGTCCAAAGCACTCAAACAAAACCCTTGACTAGTTACTCCTCAGAGGTGCAACTAAGAAAGGAATAAACAGTCATGTGGGTTCTAGGAATTAAATATTTGAGCGACTCTGGATCTTAAAGGGCAGAGTTTTGGAGGTGTATGGTTCAGGTCAAAGCCAGTTCACCTTTGGGAAGGGACATGGAAGAAGTGTGGAAGAGACAGCAAGAGCGTGGACGAGACATGAATCCTGTTTGACCTTTGCTTTCAATACAGAGTAAAACTAAAGGTCATTTGCATTCATGATAAAATTTAAGACTGTGCTGGTTTGAGGCTAATTGGAATATTTTAATGGAGAAAATTATAGGCTGTGAAAAGGAAACAATGGTGATGTCTACTTCACTCATAGCCTTGCTGAGATGTTTAAGAATAAATACTCAAAACATAGATAACACAGTCTCTGGGGCACAGTCTTGGGCTGTTTAGCAGCTTCTGGCTTTTCTCCTCTCTGCCGAGTAACCTCACTAACCACTTTTCTTCTAACCTCCCTGGCCGATCCTCCAAACTCACCTTGAGTGTAAGGCAAACCTTGGGGTAAGGTACAGGGGTGGGGAGAAGGTGGAAGGGTGGTTGGGAGCCCCTCCTGGGGTCTCTGATTTCTGGGAGGGGAGTTGTGTTTCTGTTTTACCTTTATGTTGTATATTTCTGTAAATATTCCTGTCTATAGTGTATATATCTGCTTGTATATTGTGCTGAGCTGTAAATAGAGCTTCATGACTTAACTTCCAGCTGACTGAGTTCTAGTCTGGGTCATTTGATAAAGTAGGGGGGGGCAGGGTAACTCCCAAACCATCACGAAGACAGAATTAAATCATGTGAAGAGACTCATTACTGAGTGGCTGTGGCAGTAGCTGTTGTCAGCTTGTACTCAAACTACTGAGCCTTGGAAGTGTATGAGGATCAGAAGTATCTTGTCACCCATTTAGATTGAGTTCTGTTTTGATGAGGGTCTGCTGTTTAAAAATAATACAGTTGTAAGACTTGGGCTTTTATTTTGTGCTTTATATATTAGTTGCATACACATTACACACATGATAACTTATAATGTGTAGAGTACATATAAAATTCAAAATACCTATTACAAATAAACTTTTTACATACAATTAACTATATCGTACCAATTACTTAATGTTATGTACCTCAGTAAATGTAATGAACTTCTGTAGACTTTGTGTTGCCAGTACCACTAATGGAATGGAGCTTTAGTTTGGTGTAACATTTTACTGTTTCCTATGGAAACAAGGATTTTGAAATCACTTTCTGTCAGTCCTCTCCATCAGGTTTTGAAATGTTGATCTAACTCCCCCAACATTGGGAAAGAAGTCTTCTCTGAGACTTGAAGATAATAAAGTTCTTGCAAGTTTTACTATGACCATAGCTCAGTAATGAGGAAAAACCCAAATCGGTGCCCTACTGAATGGAAAAACTGTTATGTATTCTCCTTGGCAGCAATCAACATGCACATACCTCCAGGCTAAGCACAGCAGGTGCTGTCTCTTGCCCAGAAGAAATGTCAGAAAGTAAATGTGATGGGAGAGGAACTGAAATTACTGTGATGTAAGGGTGTGAGAGAAGTAGGACTTGAGTCTGCAGGAAATAGTTTCATTACATCTATTGGTCACAGGACAACTCACTATTTTTTTTTCTTATTTCACCATTCATATCTCCATTTTGAAGTGATGTAATTACTGAAATCACCAAATAAAGTGTTTTAGAGATAAGGTGCCTCTGTGCTGAGAATGAATGGGAAATTGAGAGTCTTTGTACATTATGTTTAATGCAACTAAGGCTATTTTACTTCACATTTATCTTTACAATTTGGAACCATCTTTTGGATTTGTTCTCTGACAGTAGTTTAACTTGCAGCTTCAGAAATCTTTGGTCTTTGAACAGATGAGCAGTAGTGAGCATGTCACTTCAGAAGACCATGACAAAGAAGATTAGCTTCAGTATGGTGTCACAATATTTACATGATTCTGAGAGCTGGTAATTTATGTTATTTTCATTAATATCAATATATTTGCTGTACTGTATTGTTACAAAAGGATTTGAGCACTATAGAAAACTTTTTAAACTAAAAATTAGCTCAGCAGTCTTTCTTTTATAAAACTTCGTATGACCTTGGCCATCAAACTAATTAGAATAAAGAAAAGTGGAAAACAGAACTCAAATAATTTGCCTTCTGCAAGCAAAGTGAAAACTCAGCCTTTCAGAGTACTGTAGTTTGTTAAATTTGGCTTCTGACAGGCAGTCAGTGATTTAGGTTCACAGTGTGGGGGAGGCATGACTGCAATTGCTCCTGTTGTCCTTGAGTCACCAACATGCTTGAGAGCTCAGCCAATGGCTTGTAATAAGGTATGGGACACAGAATAACTGCTGTTACACCTGAAAAAGGAAGTAACTTTAAACAGTACAATAATATTTTGAATGAAATGTGAACAAACAGAGCAAAGATGATGACCTAGGAGGAAAATAAAAGGTACATGATTTTGCAACATAAAGGCAGTCAAATTTGAGCATTGTTAAGTGGAAGGAAAGATACATTGGGAGCATTATGTGCTGGTTTGAGGCTAATTGGAATATTTTAATAGACAAAGTTGCACTATAGGCTGTGAAAGGAAAACATCATGATGTCTACTTCACTCATACGCTTGCTGGAGAATTGTTTGGGAACACTAACCAAAACAATTGATAAGTCAGTCGCTCTCTGTCGCTTGCTTGAGCAGGAGCTGCTGGTGGGATCTAGCAGCTTCTGGGCTCTGGCTCCTCTGCTGATTAATCCTCACTAACCACTTTTCTTCTAACCCCCTTGGCCGATCCTCCTAATTTACCTTGCACGTAAGGAAAACCTTGGGGTAAGGTACAGGGGTGGGGAGAAGGTGGAAGGGTGGTTGGGAGCCCCTCCTGGGGTCTTTGATTTCTGGGAGGGGAGTTGTGTTGCTGTATTACCTTTTACTTGTATATTTCTGTAAATATTGTGTATATAGTGTAAATATCTGCTGTACATTGTGCAAAGCTGTAAATATAGCTTCATCATTTAACTTCCAGCCGACTGAGTGCTAGTCTGGGTCATTTTACAAGTGTGGGGGGGAAGGGGGTAACTCCCAAACCTTCACACATTAATTTGTGTTGCTTTCATTAGCAATCATTTCAGAGAGCAATTCAGGAGAAACATTTGTTCAGCATACAATAAAAAGTAAACATAGTTTTAGGCCCCTTATGACAGGAAAGACAGTTGCTGGAGCATGTCCAGAGAAGAGCGACAGAGCTGGTGAAGGGTTTAGAGAACAAATCTTAGAGGACTGGCTGAGAGAATTGGGATTGTTCAGTCCGGAGAAGAGGGTACTGGGGGAAGATCTCATTTCTCTCTACAACTACCTGAAAGGAGGTTGTAGTGAGGTGGAGATTGGTCTCTTTTTCCTAGTATCAGATGATAGGATGAGAGGAAGTGACCTAAAATTATTCCAGAGGAGGTTTAGATTGGATATTAGGAAAAAATTCTTTACTGAAAGAGTGGTTAGGCATTGGAATAGACTGCTCAGGCGGGTGGTGAAGTCATCATCCCTGGAGTTGTTCAAGAGATGTGGGGACATGCCACTCTGGGACATGGTCTAATGGTCATGGTGGTCTTAGGCTGATGGTTGGACTCTGTGATCTTACAGGTATTTTCTAACTGAAATAATTCTGTCATCCTATGAGTGTGTGATTTGAGTTGTCTGAAGTATGGAATAGATTAGAAAATATCTTTGAAAATATGTTTTGACACACAGGATAATTATTTTACAAAGTAATTAGTTGATTGGCACAGTTAGTTTTGCAGATGAAATATTTCTGAGGAAGCTATAACAGAAGAATTAGAAGTGTGATCCACAGAAATTGACCATCACCATATAAAATTCCATGTAATCTTTCAAATAATGCTAAATAAAATGTGGCGTAGTAATATTACAAAACAGTTTTTTGCAGTTAGTAAAAGGAAACATATTTCAGTTAATAAATTATTTACTGAAGTCATCACTATAGTGTATTATATTTAAAGAGGTTAATAAAATTCCAAAGAACAGTCAATGATAATTCCCTTAGAGAGAATCAAAGTGATTCCCAGTCTTGGGCTGGATTGATAACAGGAGATGAGCAGGTGACATAATGTGCTCTGCTGTTGTATCTGTGCTTGCTCACTGCTGCTACTGCCTTATTATATCCTGAACTGCCTGGAAACTGCCTGCCAAGAGTTTACCAAGAACAGGCTCTAAATGTCTCCACACAATCAGCCTGCATAGCCAGCGTGACATCATGCTGAGACTGCACATCACAAGACATCCTGCCTACACCTGGAAGTCTCCTGCCAAGATGGGAAGTCCTGGAGATACACAGATCATCCAGAGGAGATCACAACCAGGTCAGAGATTGTCTACCTCCTCTCCCCAGCACCCTGAAGCCTGGGAAGAATCAGAAGTCTCAGTGGCTGACAAGACAGTAAGAGAATTCCCTGAAAGTGTTTGGGTACTGTCTGAAGCTGTAGCTAAGCCTGCGAGACAGGAAATAATGTTTTGTGAGTAAATACTTAAATTGTGCCATAAGCAGCAAGAAGCTCCTTGAGCCACCTAGTAGACAGTATATTGACCACAGGAATTCTATCTTCCAGTTCAATTGAGTTCAGTTAATGTCTGTGCTGGTTTGAGGCTAATTGTAGTATTTTAATAGAGAAAATTACACTATAGGCTCTGAAAGGAAAACATGGTGATTCTATTTCACTCATACGCTTGCTGAAAATGTTTTTGGGAAAAATAACCAAAACATAGATAAGGGAGTCTCTGTCTGTCTCTTGCTGGGAGAACAGCATCTCTGGCAGTCTAGCAGCTTCTGGCTCTGACTCCTCTGCCGATTAATCCTCACTAACCACTTTTCTTCGAACCCCCCTGGCTGGTCCTCCTAATTCACCTTGCACGTGAGGCAAACCTTGGGGTAAGGTACAGGGGTGGGGAGAAGGTGGAAGGGTGGTTGGGAGCCCCTCCTGGGGTCTCTGATTTCTGGGAGGGGAGTTGTGTTGCTGTATTACCTTTAACTTCTATATTTCTGTAAATATTCCTGTATATAGTGTATATATCTGCTTGTATATTGTGCTGAGCTGTAAATAGAACTTCATTTCTTAACTTCCAACCAGCTGAGTTCTAGTCTGGGTCATTTTACAAAGTGTGGGGGATGGGGAACTCCCAAACCATCACAATGTCATATATTATTGCTAGTTATTTCCAGATCCTATGTTACTATCTGTATAAAGTTGCATGACCGTGCAAAGAACTAATTATTATTACAATTAGTGGTCTGGGCATCGAGAGTTCTGGATATTGAATATTAATAATATCAATCTTTGCAAATCATATCTCACATCAGTTAATGACCCTTCCATAACAACATCTCAAATCGGGATATAGCTGGAATATGGAATATAATATCAACATAATAATAAACTATTTAAAAAATCTTACTTCTGATCTAATTGCTGCAGTGCTTGTCTTTCGTAACATCTGCTCCACATTCAGTTCTTGCTATCCCAATCTGCTGGGTTACAGTTTACGTTGTATGAGCCAGCCTGTGCAGTACCATGGTGTGTTAGAAATGTCTGACGTGTTTGTGCCACCCTTGCAGATGCAGGAAGGGCTGTTATGAATAATTGCAGTGTAAAGCCTGCATCAGGTACTTCTCTCTCACAGCAACTGGATACAGCTCTGCTGCTGTTGCTTCCAGAGATAGCTGAGTATCCCTGTACTGTCCTGTACTGCATGGCAGAGAGAGAAACTTTATAATCTAGATTTGTCTCAAATTTAGGAGTTATGTAGAGATGTGCATAATTAACGGAACATTTTTCAATGGTGGTGTAAAGTTTGGGGTTTTTTTATTCCATTTAGTTTCTGAAACCTCTAAGATTAACCTTCAGACCAAATGAGTCAAGCAATCCATTTATGTTCCACCAGCAGTGTACTGTCTTTCTAGTAACTCAAATATGATTTGTTTTAATAGATTTAATGATATTTGCAGTCATATTTTCTGGTGGCGAGCTATGTTTAATAGAGTTGAAGCATAATGCAACTGCACTTTGGCCACAACAACCCCATGCAGAGCTATAGACTGGGGTCAGAGTGGCTGGAGAGCAGCCAAACAGAAAGGGATCTGGGGGTGCTGATTGACACCTGCCTGAACATGAGCCAGCAGTGTGCCCAGGTGGCCAAGAAGGCCAATGGCATCCTGGCCTGCATCAGGAATACTGTGGCCAGCAGGAGCAGGGAGGTCATTCTCCCCCTGGACTCTGCACTGGTTAGGCCACACCTTGAGTACTGTGTCCAGTTCTGGGCCCCTCAATTTAAGAAGGACATTGAGGTACTTGAGCGTGTCCAGAGAAGGGCAATGAGCCTGGTGAGAGGCCTTGAGCACAAGCCCTATGAAGAGAGGCTGCGTGAGCTGGGATTGTTTAGCCTGGAGAAGAGGAAGCTCAGGGGAGACCTTCTTGCTGTCTACAACTACCTGAAGGGGGGTTGTAGCCAGGAGGAGGTTGCTTTCTTCTCTCAGGCAACCAGCACCAGAACAAGGGGACACAGTCTCAGGCTGCGCCAGGAGAAGTTTAGGCTGGAGGTGAGGAGAAAGTTCTTCACTGAGAGAGTCATTGGCTACTGGAATGGGCTGCCCAGGGAGGTGGTGGAGTCACTGTCCCTGGAGGTGTTCAAGGCGGGTTTGGACGTGGCACTTGGTGCCATGGTCTAGTCTTGAGGTCTGTGGTGATGGGTTGGACTTGATGATCTTTGAGGTCTCTTCCAACCTTGGTGTTACTGTGATACTGTGTAAACAATGAAATGGCCATTACAATTTTCCTGGTTTCTTGGCTTTCTGAATGTAATGTCATTTTGTTCTGGTTGTTTTACGTGGTCCATGCAGGCAAGGGGAGGTAGTATGATTTAATATTAGAGGCCATAAGAATGTGATGTTGAAAGCCATTGACATTACTTTGGGAACACTGGTAATCTAAGCATGAAGGTAGTTATGAAAGCTAATTAAAAATGTGTGTTACATAAGTTGGCAGTGGATGGAGAAATGGGAAATGGGCATCTTTCTGAATGCTGTGTGTACTGAGGTAGAACCTAGTGTTCACTGACTGCTCAGGGAAAGGAAATGGGAGGTAGGAACCCACACTGGCAGTTTGGTAACTTACATTATAAAAGTGTCTGCAATGTGGACAGAACATTTGAAATATGATTTATGTGACACTCCTGATCTTATCTTTCATTCTTCAGACGTACTGAATTCATTTAGAAGTAGAAATTTCTGTCTTCTAGGACAGGACAAGTGACAGCCGAGAGGTGTAGGGCTGAGTTTGTGTTATGGGATCCTGGTGATGAATTTCCTGACCTCTGTAAATAAAATACTCTCTCTATATACACAGAGAATAATGTTACTCTCTATTAAGAACAAAAATAAATAAGCAAAATAGAACGTGGTCAGATGTTGCAAAATTAACAGGCAGCAAATTATTCCTGCTGTTCTCCAAAACTGTGGGAGATCAATTTATTTGGGTTCTACAGAATTCATTCTGCCACAACTAAATCCAGTTTAAATTACATGTAACTGCTACTGTTTTCATGGTTGGTGGAAAAATGAGGGTAGATACATGCTTCCAAAAAGACCTCATCTACACTTCAGGCTGAATACCATGATTTTAAAAGATTTTCAGTGTGCTGTAGAAAGTCTTTGGTCAAAAGAGAAGAAATTTCCATAGGAGATGCTGAAGGGGTGTGGCACTTTTTTTAAGCAGATAGGTAGATAGCTTTTGGGAGTCTTGACAAGCTGTGACAAGATCATGGTCTTAGAGGCAGTTCTCTGCCTCAGGTAAGATAAAAGGGATTGGAGCTTGTTGAAGAATATAAGGAATAAACCCCATTTCAAAATCACATGTGGAAGACCTGGTTTGGGTTCAGGTTAAGGTGCTGAAACCTTGACTTTACTTCCAGATACAGAATTGTGATCATCTGTCTGTTTGTTATATATAAATTTGAAGTGTACTTTGGTACGTTAGTACTTTGGGTTTATTTTCCCCCGAGTAGTTTCTATAGTTCTTCATTTTACTTAACAGTTTGCAGCCACTTGGAGAACATGTGATAATGGTTTAATACTGAGGCAGGATTCTGGCAGGATTTCTCGTATTACTTTTATAATGCTTCTGCTTGATTTTCCGTTTATAGATTTAACAAAGCCAAGATTATCTTGACCTAAGCATACCAATCCTGTTCAAATCCAGCTGGTTGTTTTCTGGTGAAAATTAACACTTTTAAGTGCTTTGCTGGATCAAGGCACAGACTATTGTTATCTCTTTCCAGATGAGTGTTCCTTCCTTCATCATCACACTAAGAGAATTATACCAATAACTATTAGTGAATAATATGACTTCGTAAATTCCCCTGTGAATCTAGCTACATACAGGAATTAGGACTTCAGTTTCTGTATTTCATAAATGTACTGCAGAAATCTCAAGGCAATCTATTTTCTTGCCTACTGATACTTGTATTACTATTCTAATAAGGAGACATCTTTTTGATTCTGAGTTGAATTGCTCTTGTCACATGGGATTAGATAATGAATCTTCAAAACTGTCCCTGTTGATGAAAACAAGACAGTATGAGTTGATTTTATAAAATTAGCCTTTAAAAGATAAAATCTCTTCCTTTTCAGATCTACAGAGAAAAACATCAGAGACTGAGCAGTTACTAATCTAGCAAAGGGTCTCGAATGTAGATGTTTGTTTTTGTTAAAAGAAATTGAGAATAAGAATTGCTTCACTAAGTGACAAAGCCAAGGCTTGAGTATTTTAAAAAGCTTTTCATACTTCTGTGCGAGCATTTCTACAATTACTGGAGATGAATGTTGAAAGAGAAATTGTAGTTCTGGCTTCTTGATGCTGCCTGGGGTCTTAAGCATTGTTGATTATTACATCTCCATTGTGATGAACATGCTGGGAAGAGGTTTGGTGGAGATACTGCAAGCGTTGCTGTCAGTGGCAATTTTAGATGCTGAAGCACTCTAGGATAGGTCTCATTACAGAATCACAAAATTAACCAAGTTGGAAAAAGACCTCTAAGATCATTGAGTCCAGCCTATCACCTAACTTTTCTAATTAAACCATGGAACTAAGTGCCTCATCCAGCCTCCTCTTAAGCACCTCCAGGTATGGTGACTCCGCCACCTCCCTGAGCAGCCCATTCCAATAGCCAATATGAAGTGCTACTTAGTTATATTTAAAAAAAAAAAACAACAAAACAAAAAACAAACAAAACCCCACACTGTATTTTAATAAGCTCAAGAGAATTGCAGTGAAATTTCTAGATGTTAGCACTCAGGACAACTCATCTCTTTTCCTCATCCGCTTGGGTGGTGTGGAGGAAAAGCCCTTTCTCCTAGCAGCAGCGCTTTCCATAAAGCCCAAGGTTTGGGTGCCAATCTCTTGGGTACCATAGGTCTGATCAGAAGCCCTACCACTTAGCTTCCTTCACCAGCACTGCCTCCAGTGCAGGGTTGATTGGTGTCTAAGAGATGAATCTCGATGCCATGAATGAAGGGAAGCTGGAAAGGACATGGAGAATGTGACTGGAGTTATGTGTGATATAAACAGTGTGTGTTGTAATACCATGTATAGATCAAAGTAAGCAGTGAATACAGAGCCACAAAAATTGGAGATGCAGCAAAATATTTTTTTTATTTCATTTTTTTCATTATTTTTGCCTAAGAATCATGGGAGCCTGAATTTTTATAGGAAAACCCAGCAAAAGTAACCTTTTTGATTGAAGGTCAAAGGCTACCACAGAACTGCTTATACTGCTATATGTCTAGATAGATTTTTAAAGTATTCTTTTAAAATGAACAAGGTGGAAACATTCTGGAGTGCACTTCGCAGCACTACAGAGTCATAGAAGCCACTTGTTTTCTCCACTTTGTCTCTGGTTGTTTTGTTACCTGATCTGCCTGTTCTGACAAATGAAGTGTTGTTGTATACCATCTCTATGACAGTTCTAACACCTCAGAGCACTTGGTACTGCTTATTGGTTTCCTTTAATACTGATTTAATCCTTCTTTTCTCGGAGGAGTAGATGTATCAAACTGAACAAGCCATCAAGTGTACTTACACCTTGCGACACATTCCTTGGTAGCAAGAACATGGACTGAAACGTGAGAGGCTTTTTTTGGTAATCCTTCTATGTGACAAGCCTGTGCTTGTCTGCAGAACAGAGATAGCAGATGTTTATCTTTTTCCTATTTGATAGCCTACTTAAATACGCCAAGTGGGATTTATAAGGTAGGTTCCATTAGGACACAAATTATTAAACTGTAACGAGTATGTCATTAAATAGGAAAAACTGTAGGACTGTGTAGAACTGCCATTTTCTGGTGAAGTAGACAGTATGCAATGCCCTTAGTTTTGTAACCACTGAGGCTTGGCTGCAGATCTGCTCCTTACTACAGGAAGTCCCTCATCTTCTCAGGAATTCTCTGCTTGCTGTGTGCTACAGGGTCCCAGATTGCTGTGCCTGACTCCAGCAATTATTCCCACATTGCATGGCAGGCTGCCTCTGGGTATGTGACATCTGGGAGCAAGATCAGCCTGAGAACGCAGAGGACACATATGAGCTTGCTCAACTTGGGGAGCAAAGCCTACGCAGAAGTTGCATTCTTCCCTTCCTCTGAAGGTTTCCAGACTCAGACTCCATGTGCAGGATAGGCAGCCAATCCAACTCTCTCCAGCCCTCCTGTACAAAATATACCATGCTCATTGTTTTTACTGAAAACTTGAAAATTAAAACATTTCACTACCCTTCAAGTTACGCTAGAAGTGGAGATAATGACAGAGTTATATAGAATTTGTGTTTGGCAGACTGTGTTTGTCCTTCATACACAGATTTTTGTCAGAACATCGTAGCCACTGCCCATGATGCAGTACAGTGCTTGCCGGTGCAAATCTACCTCCTTCATCCAGTATTAGATAGATGTCAGTGACAAGTACTTTTGTGCCCCCTCAGAGACTTCAGTTAAAGCCATACTGTTTCTTGGAAAGCAATAATTACATTTATTGGTATCACATGTTTTTCTCAGGGAGCTAGGACATGTCTTTGTAGGTCTCTGTGACAAAACGTAACTAATTTATAAAAAAAATACATTTCCCACACTTGAACAACCTTGAAGTCCTTCTGAAGTTAATAAAAACTGTAGCTCTATGGCAGAATAAGAACCTCTAGATTAAATAAAAATATTTTTCAAACTTCGTTCATGACTTGTAAGCTTGTGTGGGTCATTTAAATGCCACTAATTTGTGTTCTGTGTTTTAAGCAGCACAGAAGTTTTGGGTTAACAGCAAGATTTTCGTAAGAGACGTCTAGCAAATTCAGTGGTTCCATCTCAAAAGATTGCCAGCTCTTTAAGAGATGGTAATGTATCAGTAGTCTAGAAGCACCCTAGTAACATCATCACTGAATTGTCCAGAAGGTGATTGTTCTTTGTTGTCAGGTTATCTTAGGGCATTACACAATCTGATAGGCACAAAACCTTTTATATGCTTTTTGGCAGAAAGCACACTGAATACAGGGTGAAGAGATGGAACATGGCCAATTCCACTCTTAAGTTAAAGGTTATTTTGCTTAATCCTTTCCTCTTTAGAGAGCACTAAATACATTTATATTTAATTCTGTAATGGATAAATTCTGTTCTTTATTTTTAAAGCTGTATGCCCGCAGTTCTTTTACTTCAGATAATTCTTGTGCTTGAAGAGATGAATACCTCTGTGTGAGATTGAACAAACCTTTTTATACTGTTACTTTTTGCTGTCTCTCAGCTAGTGTGTCCCATAAGGCACAATATTTAGTCTCATAGAACAAACTTGCAGTATTCATCAGGGAGCCACTGTTAGGTATTGCAGGCCTCAGTATTTCAAAGGAGTGCTTTCTGGAAGTTAATTATTCTTCATAGCTCTGTCTGCACTGCAGTGAAGCGCTGGTGTCTCTACAAGAGGTGATAGAATGTTGCAGTCCTTCAGCTGTCCCCTTATTTGCCTAAAAGGAAAGAAAACCTTGATCTTGGTACTACGGCAGAAAAAAAGAATTAGACAATGGATAGAAGTCTTTAATCTACATTAAATTGCTTAATTGTTTGGGTTTTAGCATATATGTGTAAAATTATTAACTTTTTTGTATTAGAACTGGTGAACATTTACATCTGTGTATAGAAGATACATGTATGATGTTATCCTCTCAGATTTGTTCTAGGTTTTTGTGTGTTGATTTCTACTACTACTTTTTTTTTTTTGGTCATTTGACAAAAAAGTGTATTTCTCTCAGAAACAGATGACATCCATTCGAAGGTTTCCTTCATTTGCTGTTTACATGCATAGTGTTGTCTCATTCCAAGACAATATTCCCACAGTGAATCCTTTGCATGACACCTTTTCACTTTGAAATTTGAAATTGAGATCCTGTTTCCTCCAAGACTGTTTTTTTTTTACCCACTTAGGAATTTGGTTTTAGTAACATTAATTTTGTGTCTTTTAAAACAAGCAAAACAGCACACTCTGTCCAGTATTTGCAACCCTTCATGTTTTGTAGTTGGTATCATCCGTTGCATTCCTCGTTAAGTGCTGTCTACTGTTGCTTTATCTGTTTAGTGAAAGTTTTAGGCATTAGTATGTTCATTCAAGCTGCCAGCATTACTCAGTGGAAATAACCTGTTCTCCATGTTAGTGAAATCTACTTTTTTCTTAAAAAAAAAAATCAATCACCTTAAAAATCACTAAGTTTATGCAGATTGAAGATTAGGGAGGATGGTGTTATCCTAAAAAACATCTAAACCAATTGCATTGATACCATTTAGAAAGCAAGAGCTAGAGGAGAAAGAGTTTCTCATTTGAAGTTTTGAGAGTGATGGTCCTGGTTTGGATTAATTTTGGGTTTTCCCTCAAAGTAATGCAATTCACAGGTTTGAGTAGTTCCCACTAGACTCTCATGACAAAGTTTTCTACTTCCATTAACTGCTAGGCTCGTCTCCCTGCAGCCTGCGGTGCATATTTAGAACTGCTTGTATTTCTGTGTGTTTACAACTAGTAATACCTCACAGAGCATTTCTGAGGAGAGAGGAAAGGATTAAGAAAAGCACGATTGCTCTTGGACCTTCAGGGGAAGCTCTTTCATGGGAGAACCTGAATGTCTGACTTGGTTTTCATTTGGAGGAAGGCAATTCACAGATAAAGAGAACTGCTTTTGCGGTGTGTATTTTGATGTCTATTTTCTCTCTGGTCAGAAATGACTAACAGTGTGTTGCGTGGTGGAGCATGTGTTGATTCAGAGAACTATGAACAAATGGAGCTGACAAACTAAAAAGCCATGCTCTGGCAAAGGGGAGAGAGGGCTGTATGCTGGTGGTGAGTAGCAGGGGATGACTCACTGACAGGATTTCATGGCAGAAAAGCAGGAGGCTTTCTATTTATTTTATGTCATTTTTGCTTCTTTGCTGGCAAACTACTCATCTAAGTTGACTTGCATCTGAAAACACTGGGTGGTACTGACTGGCAAGTATGTCTGACATGAGGATGAAAATTAAAGACTGGCCTCCTACCTCCATTTTTCTGTGATCTGTGTGCAGCCAATGCTATCCCATGCTGTGTATCAGGGAATGCACTGTCATTTTCTTCATTCAAAAGTGTAGTGTGACATGCAGAGCTAGCAGAGAATGGGGTAAAATCAAGCAGACAAATCACGTATCTTTCCTAACATTCACTGGGTTGTTGTGGGAGGAGGCACCCTCATGTCATCTATCAGTGCAACAAGGACAGCAGTCCACTCTTTAAAGCAGCTGTGCCATGTGCCCTCTCTGAGAAGTTTGCGGACTAAGCAGAAAGCATAAAAATTCAAATGTTCAGATTACAAAGTGAGTAGGAGAGAAACCCTTTTGAGTATTGTGTACTTTTCTCTAAGTATTAATTTTCTGCAGGTGATATAAGTTGTCTCTGTGGTTTGCTAAGAGACTTTTTCAAGGCACCAGGTTATTTACCTGTGGCCATAACATCTTGCTGAATTGGGACCAAGCTGTTGCCCAGGTTCTGGAGTTGGCTACGTACTCTTCAGGAGAGTGACATGATGTAGAGAGGCAGAGTGAGCAGGCTGGCAGCACCTGTGATTTCAGTCTCTCCCTTCTGATACATGCTACACTCTGAAGATGTCAAGAGCATTTTACAGATAGAAAAAACACCAAGACGGTCTCCTGGAAACAGGAAGTAAATGAAAGTAAACTGTCAGTGCTGCTGCCTCAAATCTTTGTTCTTTGCTTTAGTCTTGACCACCCTCTTGGCTCTCAGTCTATTGAGCTACACCCAAGCTGTCATTGAGTCTCACCTGTTGTTCACCTCCACCTAGTTTTATCATGCTTGTCTCCTAGTTTGTGCTCTTCCACTTGTCTTTGCCTGCATTGCGGCCTTCCTCTCACCATTCTGCTGGTGTCATTGACATTTTTTCTTCATTCTTTCCATAGCTTCTGTTCCCATAATTTCAGACCAAACCTCTCATCTCTTTTGCGTATTTCTTTTTATTGCCGTGTATTTCCTCTCACCTCACCAGTCTTCATGGAAAAACTCATAACATGTCAGGGTCCTGAATGCACCGAGATGGTCTGTAGCTGTGTGCTCCCCACAGTGTCCAACACAGCTCTGAAATGATGAAGCAGTGTAGCCTGTGATCAGATTTATAGGAAAGCTATGAGAAGCTTCCTCCCTTGTTCTTCCAGGAGCTGCTTTGAGGGCTGACCTTGCCTGGGACCTTGCCTGCGCTGTGTTGCTTGTGTGTGGCCAGGCACCTTGCTGCCACTGGCCTGCCACCTTCCCATCTTGGCAGGACTTCAGTCCTGCCCTGTCGCACAGCTGACATGTTCGCAAACAACCAAACCCTCTGCTGCTTGTTCAGGGGCCATCAGCTTGTGCCCCAATGGTGAGGGGCTGTGTGGCTGCCCATAGCACTCAGCTACCTGTCTCCCTGCCCTCACCCAGCAGAACGCTCTTGCCCAACCCTTTCCAGAGCAACATCAGCAAGATCTTTGGGAACTGGCAGCTATGAACTTGTTAGTACGATCTGGACAGGCAGCATCCTTGAATCTCTGTTCATGCTGATGCACATTTAGCTTTTTCCACTTTTCACCAGAACACATAATTTATTTGAATACTGTGGTGTTCCCTGATTTTTTTGTAGGTCTGTTGATGAGGGTATAGGAAGGATGTGGCTTTAAAGCCAAGCAACCCAACAGGGATTTACTACTGAGTCAATTATAAGAGCTTTGTTTATCCAGTGATTAAAAACTGTTAGCTTGATGAATGACTATAAACCAAATTAAGAGAGTTCTTAACTAATACTGGATAGAAAAATCAATCCAGAGGTCAGAAACATCTTAGAGGACGTAGGCACAGCAGAGTACAGGACCACAGTACTGAGGCTATAGGAAAAGATCATATCGAACAGATTTTTGCTAAACATAAGAGTGCAGAACATATGCAGAGCTTCAGTCCAGTAGTGTGCTTGAGCTGTTGGCCTAAGGGGAATGGTGTGGTAAGAAGTCCAAGTGAAGAGAAGACCTGAAGAACAGTGTTTTCCCATCAGTATTGCAGGCAGTCAGTAGAGGGATATGCTGCAGAAAGTCATGCTTTGCTTCAGGCTAGTTTTGAAGCAGCAGTGATTGCTCTAAGAGTGGGAAAGCATTGGGAGGGAAGGTTTGTGTATTACCATGTATACAACCTTTGTTACTGTTGAAACCAAAGACTCCTAGGCCTCCTAGGAACATGAAACTAACACTCTCTTCAGCTCTGTATGTGTGGCTCAGAACAATGATTAAAGAATGCATTTTCATGTAATTAATTAGTATATTTAATAAAACATTTAAATATTAAAGCAGAAAAAAACAATTATTTTGTTGAGGAACATGTCTATGTATTGGTAGCAAAGTAGTGCACAGTGGAACAAAATCATATTTTCAGCTTGAATAACTAAACTGGCACCCTTGGTTTTTGTTCAGCCTCGTATGGCTCCTTTGTAGTAACAACGGGCCAGTGCAAATTTGACTCCTGACTTCCCCAGGTTCTAAGATAACCCCTGTTAGATTCACAATCTCCTGTACCTGCTGGTACTGTTGATTATGCTAATACTGAAAAGCCACAGTTCTCCACCAGAGATTCCTTTTAACAAACTAAATAAAAAGTCTGTCCCTCTGCCTATGAGAATTAGTCATAAGTAGTTATGAGTGGAAGTATAAAAGGCAAAGCTAGATGGGAAACTACAAAGAACAGTGAAAGAAAATCTACTGTGAGGATAGATGGTGGTCTCAGCTTTGCTGAGAAACCTATATGCTGTCAGGTTTTATGGCAATTATCATAGCAAACAAGATTCAAAAAGGGATTTGAAGGAGGGCAGTGGAGTGACTTTGCAGGTGTGCAGAGCGTTCTTCTAAAACAAAATGTGATGGGAGGAAGTATGGAAGTGCTTGACTGAAAAATAACAGGGGACTAATGAAAGTAACTTAGAGACTAATTGTAAGTTGACTGTTCAGTACCAGATGAGAATAATAATGAGAGTGGTCCATGGAAAGGAACATGAAGTTGCTTGAAGGAGCTGAAGTGTATTATACAAGGAAGAGACAATAGTTGACACTGTTTATAGATGAGTTTATTGCACAGTAAAGTTTTAAGAGGAAAGAAGACCAAATAATTCCCTGCAGAGCACCATGAAAAAAAAAACAAACCACAAAAGTGTTCTTTGCATGACATCCACAGCAGTAGTGAGAGAGGTCAGGATAGGAATGTATCAAGGAAGCTGAAAACTTCAGAAGTAAAACCCCCTAACTGTTAAAAACTGTTGGCATGTCAGAAAAAAACTAAAGCATGAGCCCAGTTCCTAGGATCTGGATAACTATAAATGCTAGAAATTTCAAGAGTTGCTATGTTTGAGTGCAAAAGATAAACACCAGCACAAGAGGAAGGATGGAAATTCATGCAGTAGTTTTACAGTTATATTGAATTGAAAAAAGGCAGGAAAATGTAATGGTGGCAAAAGAGTCTGAGGGAAATATTAGGGAATGTGTTACTTTGTGAAAGTGAGGAAACTAAGGGAATGTGAAGGTAACGAAAGCAAGCAGATGTGGGGAAATAAGCATTTTTTAAGGAAATAATGAACAAATGTGAGGTTCCTGTGGCTCTAAAGAGGGTGGAATATATAGCAGGATTGAGCACAGGCATTTGGTATATATCATGAGTAAGGTAAGGAAGGGAAGGGAAGGTGAAGGAAGGAAGGAACAAATTTCTGGTTTGTTAGACTACTGTTGGAGAAATAGGAATGTGGAAACAGAAGTAGAGACAGGAGGATTGGAATCGAGTGACAGTGATTGCTGAATATGTTAAGTAAGTGGTAGAATAAGAGTTTTCTACCTAGAAAATATGAAGGAGAACAGAATTAATTTGTTGTGGAAGAGCAGAGCTTTTGCTCATTGTAAGAAGAGAAGAGGAAGATGTTAGAAGTGGTGCTTAGGCATATGGTTTGGTGTTACCTTGATAGTGTTAGGTTAACAGTTTGAATCTGTGAACCAAGGCCTGAACCAAGGTCGGAAGTTGGCTACAGTAAGAGAGAATAACAAAAGAATAAT
This sequence comes from Eubucco bourcierii, assembly GCA_013396675.1. Classification (NCBI taxonomy): domain Eukaryota; kingdom Metazoa; phylum Chordata; class Aves; order Piciformes; family Ramphastidae; genus Eubucco; species Eubucco bourcierii. The sequence continues at coordinate 231,669 of VWZE01019340.1, forward strand.
AGAAAGAGGTATATGAAATAGTAGGATTTGAGTGACTAGTTACTGAAATAAAATGGAGATTTGTAAGACACCTGCAGGAAAAGGCTGCATTAAATAGCTTTCTGTTCTCAGAATATACTCTGCTAGAAATGGGATCCTGTGATTGAAAGTACTTGACAGTCCACTGTGTAACATACCTTAAAACCTTCCAGACCCATAAGCAATTTCCCATTTCAAATTGAGTAGGAGATTCTTAAGTTTGCAGTTTCTGCTTTGAGAGGATAATGTGCCAGGAGGGATGGGACACTGTATTATACTGAAACTGGTATTCATGGTAAATACCATTCATGTTTATGCCTGTGAGCTCCTACCTAGGCATAATAAGAATCTGAACACAATTTGATCATTTATGTTGGAAGCATGGAACTGGAGTAATAAAGCAAGGAGCATGAACCATTTTCATTACATATTTTTTTTTATCACTGGCAAATCAGGGAATGCTAAAAAATACAAATAAACATGCAGAGAAGTCTAATGTTCAGCATAGGTTGTCATAGTTCTTTGTTAATGCAATGAAATATACCAATAACAAACACTTGTATTTCTGTTTCCTGACACAGGTAACTTGACAACATGCTAGTTTGTCCAATTTCTAGACTTTATGCATCTAAGCAGTAAAACCCTTCTTACCTTTCCAATCTTCCAAAGAAAGTGATACCAGTTTCTCTCTTTATTGTCTGTGCTTCTTACAAAGTTCTCTGATGGACTCGCTTTATTTCCCAGAGCTTCTAGTCTTCCTTTGGGGAACCTGTAAAACTGCATACAAATACCAGCATGTCAGTCAAAGACTGTTGAAATAGTTCGGGTTTTTTTAATAGACATATTTATTTAACTGATGGTTTACACCACCAGTGACATCCACATGTAGATGTCTTCAATTTTGAAATTTAAATAGAGATATAAATTTAAAATTCAATGTTCAATTTGCCTTTATTTCCCCATAAAATGTAAAAATTTAGTTTCTGAGTCAGTGATCAAAATTCACACTCTGGACAGAACTGTCCAAAGTGGCACTTGTTACGGCATTTATGTTAGAAATCAGTTTCAAGCAATGGGCTTTATGAAGTCCCAAACATACCTTGAATAGGGATAGTAAGAGGTGTCAGAGTCTATCTGTGCCTAAAATTACTACATTTCCCTGTCGCAGGAAAATACTCTGTTAAACCACAGACAGGGTGACAATGGTTTCAATCACAATTATAGTCTCATGTTGGCAGGTACAAGTGACAGAGTGAGATGTCTAAGTTGAGTGGCCTGTGTGTTGGTATCTACATGTGATTCACATATCCGTATTCCAGTCATAGTTGACAGAAAGTAGTCCATACAGTCAATGGAGACGGGAATGATTCAACTCATCCTTAAATAGACTGCAAGAACTGGACAGCTGAACAGCTTCTAACAGTCTTCTGGCAGAGCATTTTCCTCATGTGTAGGCATGCCCTGCTAGCCACCCAAATTTAGAGATCTTTATCTGGAACACAATCCCAAAATAGCAAGAAGTGGCAGATGTCCACTGTAATGATAAGCGTGGGATGAGCTAGTCTGCAGTGCCTCCATGAAGTTTTTTTTTCCCCCCAGTACACTTCCCACGTATCTGATTAGAGTAAGGGCAGAACAAGCTTGTGGGGATTGCATGTCCTGGTGCATGAATCTCATCTTTGAGTTTCTTCCCATTCAAATCTGATAAATTAAGTAGTCAGATTCACAACATCAGATTTTTTGTTAAAAGCTTGTAACTTCTGTTTTAATGAGATGATTGTGACCCAGCACTTGTGGTAGAGTAATAGGTGATGAATTTGGCAATGTTTTTGATGTATCACAAAGTAGAGATTAACTGCTGTTATGTCATAACCCCGGTAGCTGTTGAGAAAAGACATACAGAAAGGCATAAAATAATTGTTGGCAGGACCTTTGCCAGCTCATTGAAATGAATGTATAGGCATGCCTTAGCATAAGAGAAACAAGTAGATACTGGATATACTGAAGGGTGATTGCTTTAGTGAGAGACAAACTAAGCAAAGCATCTTCCCTGTTCTCATCTGAAAAAGCTTCTATTCATTCTAGTTTCCAGACTGTATGCCAAATCCTGCTTGCTTCAGGCAATTGTCCATTAATTTACTTGGGAGGACTCTACTTACAATTGCAGAAGAGTCTGTAGTTTACCCCAGTTTCAGGTTTTCACCAGTGTGGAGTGTCTCTATTCATGTTTCAATCCCATCAAAATTTTTTTGTTTTGCCAATTGTATGTTTTTTGATCCTAGAAAGGAATAGTTATTATAGGTTTTATTAGCCTCTTGAATTTCTTTTCATGAAAACCTCAATAACAGTTCCTTATTTTAATGATGACAATTTAAGTGATAAAAGTTCAGACCCAAACTCCCATCAAGAGTAAGGAATAATTCCATGGATTTCAGGAAACTGCAGGTCTGTGTGGTTCACACTCTGGTAGCTATGCCGTCTGCCAACACCACAGTAACCAAAGATTCTGGTTAATTTATTTGTTATTACTGCTTTGGAGTTTCACCTCAGTCTTGTTTCTAATGTCTTCCATCGCTCATCTTTTTCTAATGAAACAGTGGCAGTCACACTTTTCTAGTGTATGGAGAGCGAAACACGTGGCAAGCAGAGGGTGGGGATTGCGCCGAGGCTGGTGGAGACATTGCAAAGATATGGCTGGTAGACTATTGAGGAGACTTGTTTAAATGACAGGGATATAAGAAAAGGGAGTATGCTGAAAAGACTGGAAGATGCTCAGATCTGTGGGACGAAGTAGAAAGTTTGGGACTCGTTTTAGCTGATCTAACAGATCAAAATATGTGAGTTGTGCTAAACAAAAATGATGCCTGTGTACATCTCTGTCCAGATAAAACATAATAGACGGATTGTAATATATTCAAGTGGGAGTGGTCTAGGCTCCTGGCACAAATAAGGTGCAGATCTATATGGGGCAAAGAATGTGTTGTAGGGTACAAAGCTCCTTTTATCTGCTCTTTGCTTTTGGAGGTTCACTGTGCTTTGAGCATGGGGTCAGTGAAAATATACTTTATTTTCTTGCTGTATAGTGATAAGAGGACAAACAGCCTGCAGAGAATACAGACTTCAAATAAAAGGCTCAGATAATGCAACCTTTTTCAAATGTTGTAGAAATGCAGTGTCCAGATTAAACACTCTGCAGTATGTATATGCCACACCATGTATGTTTGAGTTATGCTTGAGTGCTGCAGGGGGGGAAGCCTGTGTCTGCATCCCATTTTGGATGGAATGTTATTTGTTGCAGCAAAGCAATTGCCCAGCCCCTATTGTTTTAGTGATGAGCTGATCAATATCCCATTACTGGATGTAACAGTTGCTGCAGGAAGTGCTCGGAAGATTTTAATGCATGAATTATGCATGCTGTGCTCATTCTTTAGTCTCCGAGCACAGAGCAGAGTGACAGAGATTGTAAAGATGACTGGGATAGTTTCTTGCATAAAGTGACTGCAGTGAAATGCTTCATATTTTCATGCACACAAGCGGCATTGAGTGGGACGGCCTATTTAAGAAGACATAAATCCCTGAGCTTACAGCACAGAATGCTTGATTTGAAAGCATTGCAGCCATGTATAGAGCTAGTTTTCCTGTTGTCTAACCTGCTTTCTTCTGAAGGCTGGCTGAGAGATGCTAACGGCTGTGCTTTACTCTGAGGTCACAGTTTGAAGTCCTTTTTTTTTTTTTTTTTTTTTTTTTTTTTTTTTTTATTTCTTTTCAATTTGCTTGCTGCCGCAGGAGAGGATCTGTGAAGTTTATTGCTGCAACCTTCCTAACATTTTGCAAAGATACAGACTTGGAATAATTATTATGAACAAAAGGACAAGCAGGAATTCACCATTTAAGGTAAAAAAGGAGCATTTTTATTTGTGGATTTGAGTGCAGAAGTAGGAATGTGCTAGGAATGTGCTGAGGCAGGATGATGATGATGCAGTGTGGTTACATTGACTCAGATATCTGTGCTGGAATGCAGAGTCAGGATTCTCGGGTGGATACAGTTGCACAGATCCTACTAGTCTGATTGTTTTTCTGGTTGTTTAAATATTGCTGAGAGTAAATGCTGTTACACTTTCTGAATTCTGCAGTTTGTTGAAAAATGTGCATTTCTGTTCAGTTTTTATCTGCTATAGATGACTGCACTGTTGGGGGGGTGCAGGACAGCCACTGAGATGATCAATATAATAACATGATCTATTTCATTAGAGGTCCTAGCTGAGTAATGACAATGAACTTCATTGACTTTTTTTCCCCCTCTATCTGTACTTTTTTTGGTAACATTTGCAAGCTACAGTAAAATAGATGTTAGGAAAAGGAGTTCCAGAATCTATTGCTTGGCTGTCCTGTAAATAACCAAGCTGATCAGACTGTTACATTTTGGACAAAAGTCTGGGCAGTTATTCACTGAGTAGACAAGCCTGTCCTTACTGTCCTTCATGAAACTACATACCATTGAAGTTATTATGTACAAAGACAGCTATTTCTAGTTATGTACATTGCTAGACAAAAAAAAAATAAAAATTAGAAAGCATTCTACATTCTTTTCATTTGCATATATGACAACTTAGGCTATATTAAAAAAAATCTAGGTATACAGTAAAGATAGTGCCTTTAAAAGAAAAGATTAAGTTGAATCACATTATTCTTGCCTATTAAATTATTTGGACAATAAATGCTTTTTAAAATCTATGTAATTAATACTTTGTAGTTTTTAATGTTTTGGAAAACACAGTTAAAATGCTTTAGTTTCTGCATTCAGTCAACCCATACTTTCAGAGAGACATTTTATCACAGAATCTTGAGAAGCAGGTAGTTTAATAAATCTGAAAGCTGTTTGCTGTGTTATCTACCAGTAAGTGTTACAGCCAGTCACAACAGGATGCTACTATTCCTTAGGTAAATGCCTTTTTATATTGGATTTACATTGTTATTTTACATTTATATCTAAAAACTCTTGCATCCCTGAGTCCTTATGCCACATTGCACGGAAACACACTATGGACCTCAGTGAACAGTGTGTTCGGTTGTTAATTACCTAATAATTATCTGTAAAAGTGCTGTACCAGAGAGCAGGCGTTGTTAATACTGCCTGGTTAAAATCGTGTCAAGCATTCATCGGACTGAAGTGGCATTTTTTAACCCACCGTTGGGTGTGGGAGCTCATGCCTTGTGGTACAGCCCTGTGGACTAGCTGATGTCCTGCCAAGCTGCACCCCAAGTGCTCTTGCTGAGGGGTATGTCCTTTTGTCACCCTTCCTTCCCGCGCCGGGGAAAACTGGCAGTCTCGGGGAGGAGGAATATGTTCAGCTGGTGGAGAGGGGCGGTGCCGGCTTCTAGCATCTTGAAGGCCTGCTGGATGCTGAGTCACAGAGCAGGTCTGGGAGGTGCTCACTAGCTCCCTGGCTGTAGCCACATCAGCAAGATGAAGCCTGGTTACGAAAAATAGCTGTCTAGGGAAGAGGAACATCTTGATGGAAGAGAAAGAGAGGGAGAGAGTGAGCTGTTAAAAATCCTCCCTAGCGAACACTGAGTCTCGCGTGTGTCGAGTGCAAACACTTCTGGGTGTATGAGCTCCGGGCTGGGAAACCTAGGGGATGACATCAGCACAGAGCTCACACAGTAGTAACACGATACTGGCTGCGAATTCATTTGCCACGAAGGATTGATAGTATTTTCTTTGCTTCTGCCGTGAAGTTATCAACTGAAATGCATCATCTGCAGACTTAACAGGCTTTCAACCATGAAAACAGATATAGAAAAGAGAATAACTAACCGCAGAAAAAAAAACTTTCCAAGCACCTCATGTTTTGTTAATTAGGGAATACCAACCTTTGTATAGCACAAGAACTAAGTAAAAGAGTGTAAAGAATTCTGTGACAAAGAATGACAAGTGTATACAATTAGGAGTTGCACATTCAGAAACTGAATTCAGAGCATATCTGTTTTATTGAAGTACAGCTCAGCTATTTCAGTGCTTTGCTGCTATTTCCGGATGTATCAGTGAATAAACATGACTTACGTTCTTTGACTATCATAAACAAAAAAAGCATCACAGCTAGCTTCACAGTGTCACAGATGTGTGCTTATCTCATAACAATATCCTCATTTATTCCCCTCCTTGAAACTGAGATACTTAAATTAGCTGTGTTTAATGAGCGAACAGATATGCTGATAAATGGTCACGAAGTGGAAATACTAATATCCTCTAAGAAATAACTTGGAGTAATAAGAAGCTAGAATTTTCCAAGGCATTTGAGAGAGGTATCCAGGGGCACTGAAATGCACCAGGGACTGTGGTCTTTAGTCTCTTTGGCTGAGATTTTCAAAGAAGCATATATAAATATTTCAGTCACTGCAGAGGAAACAACTTGAAAAAATAAAGTAAAACAAAGGCAGTCCAGCAACTAGTTCCTGTTAATGTAGGTAATTGGAGAAAGAGCAGATTTTTTTATTGTTGTTCTTCTCCCCAGTCTCCTCAGATAACTGTGTAATTATATAATTTAAACTAAAAAGAAACAATCCAGGGTACGATACAGAGAAAAGGGTTAAGAAGGGAAGATCTTGCAAGCTTTTTATTAATAAGGAATATTGTTAGAAAAAAAGCAGTTTAGTGTGGACTGAAGTCTCCATTAATAACCTGTTGCCATAGTCTTGTTCTTATAATAATACAAAAATTCAGTTATAGTACTTGGCTTTCTCAAATCATGACTTTGCAAATTTTAACCAGCTTGGACTTAATTCAGAAAAATTGTCTTTTAATAAATGCATCTGCAGTCAGACACTCGGTGTTTGCTACCAGATCCTATTGATTTTGTTCTTGCTCTAGGCTGCAGAGCAAACCCATTCAGTACAGTTAATAACTAAAGGGTTGACTACTTAGGAAACTCAGAATCTTGAAGAGCTGATACTTAGGTGTCATGTCAGTTTGAATGAACACAAATTATCACTCTCCGTTGCGGTAATGTGGCATTGTCATGTTTATTAATTATGCCTCTATGACAAATAAAATGTAATTTTATGGGTTTTGATCTATACTGGGCTTCATTTGTTACTGAAAAGAGAAAGCAGAATTTATGCATATTAATAAGAAGGATTAATAACAGGAATTAATGTGTATTAAATGATCATGCAGTTGGATTTGTTCCAAAAGTGGAAAATAGTATTAGCAATAAAGAAATACTTTGGCAGATATCTTTGTGAACAGAAACATGCTTCTAAGCTATTAATAACATGGTAAAATGTGTTTGTTGGTTGGTTGGTTTTTTCCCACCTGTAACTCATTGTGTTATACACTTAGTAGTAATTTATTTTCACATTTTCTACTGTGTGTGTTAGAGAAATAATCACTGAAAAGAGTTAGATTGCTTATGACTGACTGAATACACCTTCAGACAGCTAAAAATTGGTAAGGCATAGATGTATTTTAAGAAAATAACGTGTGAATATTCCATCAGTGCTTGTTAATAGAATAATGTGCCACTGTGTCTCTCTGTGTAATACCTGCTTAGTAAACAGATCTGTTCCCCAAGCTCTAGTTTTTCAGCTGTAACTAAAAATAGCCACGTTTTCCTTCTGTTAGAATTTCTCTGTAAATAACACTGAAGGGAGTTAGAGATGAGTTCTGTTAAACATCAGTCTTTAATAGCACCAAAAGCTCACTTGAGCTAGCTGAGCAGAAAAAGAACTAAAATTCCTTTATCCCGTTTGCTGAAGACATTCTTCACAGTACAGTAATAAATCAGCATGTTGGAAATAAGGTCTTTAATCTCTTAGGGGAAACTCGTAAGAGGGGCCAGTGTCTTAGGATTTCTACTAGTAGCATTTTTAATAAAAAAAGGACTGGCACACAAAAGATTACTTTAGAAAAATAATTATTCACCTGCTTTTTGAGCTGGAAGCTATGAGTTCATTGATTAATGTAGGTCAGTTAAACTATTTTAGAACTTTTCAGATTAACTTTTTGAGCTTTTTTTGGAAAAAAAAAATATTTAGTCTTAAAGCATGGATCTGATGCAGGTATTCCTTCTGTCTCCTACAGCACCAATGCACGAGGGACAGGCTAACTGGTGGAACACTGTGGTACGCTTAGTGTTGGAAGTTGGTAGACTACCCAAAGATAATGGCACTGAAACCTCCAAACTTTCAGGACGGGGAGTTCAAAACCAGGCTTTTCCTCTCGGGGCTGAAATCTGACCAGACCACAGCATTCATCTCTCTCCAGCCCAGCAACTGCTCTTCTGTCCTGAATCCTTCTTCAAAGGGAATGGGAACGATGCTCTTATTCATTAGATACAAGGCTGTTCTCACTGTACTCTGTTACAGGATGAAATTGTCCTTAGGCTATTTGTTTGTCTCTGTGTGGAGAAGCCCAGCAGACTCCAAAAGTCTCACTGGTGCTCTTGACATCAGATAAATGCCATCAGCTTGACATTTTGTGCCACAGGGCTTCATACCAGTTGTTACTGACCAGAAAATGGTGTGAGAAATTAAATACAAAATTCAATTGGATTAACTGGCAGAAATTAAGAAGTGTAGTAATAAGGGCACATATCTGACTACACAATCATTTTGATGTCCCAGCAGTCACTTTGTATATGCATAGGCTGTATTTCCTTATAGGAAAACACTGATACCTGAATAAGCTGAATCTTTTGACTCATTAGACCAGCAAAGAAATGAGCTTACATGCTAGAGACAGTCATCACAAATTGCTTTACAAATTTCAGTGACTTGTATCCAGCCCATATCAAATTCTAGTTTACGCTCTGCAAGGGAATTTCAGCTGCTTTCAGGGACCAGATTGCGTAGCCTTTCATAGTAGGACCAGAACCACATTATTCCAAGCATGGCCTTTATTTAAGTGTCTAGGTCTGGAAGACTGGTCCCTTTTAGTGGAGGATGAGTGGGATTTCATAGCTGCAGGGAATGACTGCAGAGCAGTCAGAAATTTGGACATTCTTTGTCCTCCTCCTGGGGCAGAGCGTGCTGTTCCTTCGTGCTCTTTGATTGGAAAACTTCAGAGACAGCCCTGGGGAGAAGTCTCAGCCAGGAAACAGCCAAGGGCTGTGAGCTGGGAACTGGCAGACTGCTTTCTTCTGCCAAATGGGACAGAGGTATCAGCAGTATTTTTACTTTTTACTTCTTTTAGGAAACCTGTTTCTTAGAGTGACTTGAGTCCTTTCTACTACATTCAAATATAGTTTAATGGTAGTGAAATCAGCAGAAACTTCCACTGGTGTTATTTCTGCAGCAACTTGCATCGGAATGCAGGAGGAGGAGGGTTTGTGATGGAGAAGAGGAACCCTTGAGAGCTTCTTCAGACTCCCTCACGTGCAACCACAGAGTGGTCTCTTTGCAGTGTCTGGAGGATTAATTAGGTTGATAGTGTTTGAAGCTCTGACAAGGAGCCTTTTTGAAATGCAGTAACTGGATTTGTGGGGCCTGTTTAGTCACAGATCTGCTGACTTTTCATAGTGATTTAATATCACAAATACAGAGTACATGAATTTACTGACAGTATTGATTGGGATTTGATGGTGTCTATGAGATGTTTGGTTATGCTGAACCACGTTTATATAAGTCATGATTTTTCCAGGCAACCCAAATAATATCTTATCCCTAAGAGTCATCTATTATAGTCTATTATTATTATAATCTACAATTATAATCTATTATTATTATTAAATTATATCTTATATGACTATTACATCTCACATGAATTACATTCTTCAAAATGAAGTTCGATGTGAATGGAAATTGTATATAGAAATGCAAACTCCTCTTCTTCCCTGCACCAGAATTCATGGGGTCAAGTGTAAACTGGCAATGGCAGCCTCAAAACACTCTGTTGGTTGTTTATTCCCACAGCTAACCACATTGTCCATAGAGGCCATAAGCCACACAGAGGAGCTCTACTTGAACTGCTTACGAATTGTGTACAGCTCAAGATCTTCACATTGACTACTACTGTCAACACTGCAGCTGCTGATTTATTTTCTTGCCTGCAGTAATATGATATTATGCGAGTTTTCTAGCAGAAGGCAAGAGAATTTCTCATGTTAATGTGCATAAGTAACTGCCTTTTATGTCTTAGGACACACAGAAATCTCCAGCAGGCTTTTAAAGACATCTTTCTTTCTTTCCTGAACCACAGGAAAAAAATCTGAATCATAGTTAAAAAACCCCCAAACAATCAGTTGATCTTAATTTATGAGTCATTATTATATTAATAACAAGTATACTTTAATTTTTATCTTTATTACACTTCTGTGTAAACTTGCAGTGTCACAGAATTGTGCTCACATATAAGTAGCTCAAAATCCAGTGTTTCAGATTCCTGAATATTTTTTCACAGTGTAAGAGCTCAGAAATTACTATTACTAAAAATATGCCAGTGTACTGTTGTATTAATCATAGCTGCATTTATAGAATTACTTCTGTGCTTTGGTTCATTATTAGTTCCATTAATGAATTGAAGCAATTGCATAGTTCCACTGCTGTTCCAGAAGAAAATAATACTCTTGCCGATCAAGTTCAAGTGCTTGTCATCTACGAGAAGTGTGTGCTGCAATGGAACTAGGAGTGCTCTGCTATTTATCTTTCAGAACTTCAATAATATTTGTGGGTTGTTTTTCTTTTCTTTCCTTACTGTTATCATATCTGATTTGAGGCCTATGGTTGAAAAAATAAGAAGAAGGGGGGGGAAAAAAAAGACGTACTGCTGTTAGGTTAAGTCCTCACTAGTTACTACTAATTGTTGTGGCTAGATACATGCATGGCCAGAGCACAGTGGAATAAGGTGTTTATGCAAGTAAGAGATGTGTGAGCTCCTTTTACACCCATTTTACATCACCTGCATTAGCTAAGCACTTGATACTTTCCAACAGGGCATCCATGAGTTGATCCTATTTTAGCAGTTGGGACAGCCTGCAATGGGCATGGAAAATATGCTCCAGCAGAGCCAAGTCACAGAAAAAAACAGTGTGTCGGTTACTTCTGAGTTTCTCTCTCCTTCCTCCTCTTCTCCCAAGTCCTAGTCCTAGAGCTAGATTGCTCTTGTTGCTCTCTCTCCTCTGCTACCCTATTCCAGAGGCCATGTAGTGATACCTAACCTTAGCCCCCAGAGCTTCCCAAACATCATATCCCCAAGCAGAGTCACTTCATCCAAACTCTCTCTTGGAAATTGAACCGTTGTGTTTGAGCACTTCATCTTGTTGGGTAGCTCCAACACAATAGGGAAGAGTGTTACATCTCTCTGCTTTCTTCTTCCTAACCAGCATAGCTGCTCTGAAACCTACTGCTCAGAAAAGTTAGACCTAACTAATTAATATGTTGACACCATGATGTATGACACTCTCCTGTGTATTTTCTCTTCGTTATTTTAGTGGTAAGAAGCAGAAAATCCAGAAAGATAAATTTGTCATTCAGTCAGTACATGGGACACTGTGTCACGTGTACTATATGAAATTGTAGTTTATTGGTTAATTCACTATATACAGGTGAATAGAGCAGGTCCTTGTACTGGTGGGAAGGCGCTGAAAGGAAGGCGCTGAAAGGCGCTGTTATGTATCATTGTCACTAAAGACAGAACTGCAGCACTTCAGAGCAAACTCTTAAATGCATCTATCTTCAACCTGATTGCAGTGGTACAAATGGCTGCAACTCAAATCACAGCTTCAGAATGCAGACTAGTTAATATATGAGACAATCCATGTAAACAAATTTTTTCCATGGAGGCTTACATGTCCTCTCACTATCCTGGGAAAGCAAGAGAGTATAGGAATCTTCTGTAACAGGAATACTCCATGGATAGACATTTCTACCTGCCAAAAGGATACTTTTCCTTCCATGCCTGGAATTTACCCTAGTTCAGTGAGCATTGTGTCAACTATACCTGCAGAGGTGGGTCAGGAAAATAAATAGCAGCTCAGTACTGAATGTAAGGCACTGAATTCATGCTTTTTCAGATATACTTTGATTGAGTGCTTCAGATTTGTTCAGTTCCTCAACTTGGACTGACAGAGCAGCAGAGCATGTATATATGTATATTTTACAAAAAGATCCATAATGTTAGTGGACTTCTGGTATATTTGAACATGTATGTTTTCTGGGTGGCTTTCTTATGCATTGTAGTTCTTTGCTTCTTAATTTTAGTTGTACAGAGCAAATCATTGTAGCGTTACTTTCAGAATGTTTTTGTGTCCATATGCATACTTACAGCAAGCACCGAAAAGAAATGTGTACTTGATTGATCATGTGTTATTTTCTGTATTCCAGTTGTCATGTCTAGTCTGATGAGTTCTTTGGTATTGCTGAGGAGAGACAGCCTGATGTGACATTACAAGAAATATGAAGCAGGAAATACGTAGTTGTGAAGTGTAATATCCAGACTTTTCCAAACATATGAGATAACATTGATGCAAAGCAAGCGTCTTTAGCAGTGGTGGGAGATGTCTGAGCAGAGAGGAAATCTCTGTAGTATTATGAAGGGCATGCAGAAGGTCAATAGGAATAACTGTCACTGCTTCTTTTAATGATATCTTTATGATATACCTTTTTCTGTAGTGAAAAAAAGGAAGGCATTTGACTCTGTCCTACATGATATCCTGGTCACCAAACTGGAAAAACACAGACTTGATGGGTGGACCACTCACTGGATATGGAATTGGCTGGATGGGTGAATGAAGAGAGTTGTGATCAATGGCACAATGTCCAGCTGGAGACCAGTGACATCTCCCGGAGGTCATTGCTGGGATCAGTGCTGTTTAACATCTTTGTCAGTGACATGGACAGAGGAATCAGTGCACCCTCAGCAAGTTTGCAGATGACACCAAGCTGTGTGGCACAGTTGACTTGCTAGAGGGCAGGGATGGCATCCAGAGGGACCTGGACAGGCTGGAGAGGTGGGCCCAGGCCAACCTCATGACATTCAACAAGGCCAAGTGTAAAGTCCTGCACCTGGGTAGGCACAATCCCAAGCACAACTCCAGGCTGGGTGGTGAATGGCTGGAGAACAGCCCTGAGGAAAAGGACCTTGGGGTCTGGGTTGATGAAAAGCTCCACATGAACCTGCAGTGTGCACATGCAGCCCAGACAGCCAACCGAGTCCTAGGCTGCATCAAGAGCAGCGTGGCCAGCAGGGCAAGGGAGGGGATTCTCCCCCTCACTCTGCTCTTGTGAGAGCCCACCTAGAGTACTGTGTGCAGTTTTAGAGCCCCCAACACAAGAAGGACATGGAAGTGTTGGAGCAGGTCCAGAGGAGGACCACGAGGATGATCAGAGGGCTGGAGCAGCTCTCCTATGACAGGCTACAAGAGTTGGGGCTCTTCAGTCTAAAGAGAAGGCTTTGAGGAGACCTGATAGTAGCCTTCCAGTATCTGAAGGGGGCCTACAGGAAGGCTGGGGTGCGACTATTTAGAAGGTCTTGCGATGACAGGACAAGGGGCAATGGGTTTAAACTGGCAGAGGGGAGATTTAAACTGGATGTTAGGACGAAGTTGTTTGCAGTGAGAGTGGTGAGGCACTGGAACAGGTTGCCCAGGGAGGTTGTGGCTGCTCACTCTCTGGAGATGTTCAGAGCCAGGTTGGAGAAGGCCTTGAATGACCTGTACTAGTGGGAGGTGTCCCTGCCTATGGCAGGGGGTTGGAACTAGATGATCTTTGAGGTCCCTTCCAACCTAAACCATTCTATGATTCCATGTAAGGTATGGCTGCATTGTTGTTTTCACCACCGGATGGTGTAGGTGCAAAATGTTCTCTCATGGACTGAACAGTTAGACAGATTTGCAGAAGAGCATCCAACAAAAGCTATTACAAGGCAGAAAACTGCTGTCTCCAGTGCAGGAAGTCCCCATATCCCAAAGTTCTGGAAGAAGAGGGTGCTCTGGGGAAATAGCATGTTTACAGCATCCTGACTGGATTCTCTGGGAGACTGTCAGGGGCAGGACTGCCAAGTCAGATGCACCATGGCCCTAACCTGGGTGGTTGCTCTCAGATTTTACAGTGGGGGTTGTGCCAGTGGTGTGGCTGGCAGCTGAAGAAGTTGCCATGTGCAGTGCTTTGAAGGCTCTGGGCAGAGTAGCTGTCCATATGCAGGTGATCACAGGCTGCTGGGGTGCAACCAGACCCCTCAGGACTTTCAGAGTTATGCCACTAGCCAAGACTACAGCCCAAAATGAGAAGGTTACAATCCTTGTCATTGGTGATAGTTTCCTCAGGGAATACATACCTTCTGTTACTTACTAGCAGAAAGGTAATGTAGGTTCATCTTTATAATTTTGAAGTTTGTGTTTTGGGGATATTTTTATTTTTCTTAATGCTCAATTTGCTATAATCTTAGAAAACAATGCATAAAAAATCTTTTCAGACATTGTATGTTCTATGAAATGCATGAACATGTCTTCACACATGTATTCAGGTGAAATAACACAGTTGTGACAGTTTGGGAGTTCCCCGTCCCCCCATACTTTGTAAAATGACCCAGACTAGAACTCAGCTGGCTGGAAGTTAAGGACTGAAGCTCTATTTACAGCTCAGCACAATGTACAGCAGAGATATACACTATATACAAAATATTTACAGAAATATACAAGTAAAAGGTAATACAGCAACACAACTACCCTCCCAGAAATCAGAGACCCCAGGAGGGGCTCCCAACCACCCTTCCACCTTCTCCCCACCCCTGTACCTTACCCCAAGGTTTGCCTTATGTGGAAGGTAAATTAGGAGGATTGGCCAGGGGAGTTAGAAGAAAAGTGGTTAGTGAGGATTAATCAGCAGAGGAGTCAGAGCCCAGAAGCTGCTGGATCCCCCAACAGCTGCTGTTCCAGCAAGCGACAGAGACTGACTTATCTAATGTTTTGGTTATTGTTCCCAAACAATTTCTTAGCAAGCCTGTGAGTGAAGTAGACATCATGATGTTTTCCTTTCATAAACTATAGTGTAATTTTCTCTATTAAAATATTCTAATTAGCCTCAAACTAGCACAACAGTACAAGTTGAAACAAACATACACACACACTTGTGCATGAAAGCAAACTTACAGGTACTACAGGAGTTATCATGCAAATGTATCTAGCTCAGCATACTAACAAGATGGAAACACCTTTCTCCTCATCCCCTCACCCCCATCATAGGCTCCTCTGAATCTCCATTTGAGCCACATTTAAAAGTAAGGCAGACTACATTAATTTTCACCTGAAATGCAATCAGTGATAAACTAGCACATTAAACAAGAAGATGCCAGACAGTTGAGTACCACCTGGTGTGAAATGCAAACACCTTTGTATGGTATCTGTTAGAAAGTTCTGTGTGGGCTACAGCAACCAGAAGTCCATTGGTGGCCTGGTAACCATCCAGATCATGAAGATTGTGTTTATTGAGCTTTTGTTGAGGAAAAGAGAACTGTGATTTTCCAGAGGACAGTAGAGAATCTTTTCCAAGGACTAGGTCCAAGTAAGGTTTTAGTAGTATTCAGAGAACTCATAGCAGGATGATTCGAGTTAAAATGGATACAGTACAGAGTTGCTGAGAGACATAATACAAAGCCATACTGGGCCACATCTAGTCATTCCTCTTGAATGATTGCTAACAACAAATGCTTCCCCTATTCTGCCTTTCCAGCTTCCACCCTTGAGCTGCTCAAAGAATCCTTGGTCAGGAGCAGGCTGGTGGATGTTTAATAGGTGCTGATTAACCCATCCACCAGGAATTTTTTTAATCTCTTTTTGAACTGGTTTATCTCTTCAAATGTGCATAGAAGTGTTTTCATGACACTTTCTCTGCACCGTTCTTGTTTTCGACCCAGTGGGAGTTTAGACAATCATGTCAAAACTTCCTCCAACAGGGAAAGTACAAAGATAAAAGAAGTTAAAAGCAGAAATGCGTACTTTCCCGGGGGGAAACATTATTCTCTTAACTACCACAGTGTATCTTGGATGCCGTAATGTACTGCTGCTTCATTCCCTATGGTGAAGATGAATGCTCTGCCTCAGTACTTTTCAAGGTGATTCTTGAGTTTTTCTCTTTTGTATATCTGCTGTGCCTGTAGGGGCTTCACAGGTGACTTTGTTTTCTTGACTCTGGTGTGTGTCTTGTCTTGAATTATACACTGCCTTATACTGACAGCTATTTGCAGTCAAGTCCAGAGAAAATGTGTGCTCCTCATTCCTATATTCACCGTGTTTATTTTTTCTCTTAGCAAGAAAGATGCGCAACAAAGGCATATGTAAATGTTACTCTTACACTAGTTACTCATTCATTGAATCACAGAATCATTTTGGTTGGAAGAGACCTTTCAGATCAAGTCCAACCACTAACCCAGCAATGCAAAGTCCACCACTAACCCATGTCTCTCAGCAACACATCTAAACATCTTTTAAATACCTCCAGGGATGGTGACTCCGTTACTTCCTTGGGCAACCTGTTGCGGTGTTTTAAAACCCTTTCTGTGAAGAAATTTTCACTAATATTTAACCTAAACCTCCTCTGATGCAACTTCAGGCCATTATGGGGCCAATTTCCTTTCAGTAGTGCACAGCAATAAGACAAGGAGCAACAGCTACAAGATGGAACATAGAAGGCTTTCACCTCAATATGAGGAGGAACTTCTTAATAGTGAGGGTGATGGAGCACTGGAACAGGCTGCCCAGAGAGGTTGTGGAGTCTCCTTCTCTGGAGTGTTTCAAAACCTTCCTGAATGCATTCCTGTGTGAACTATCTAATTTGTCAGGGAATTGAGCTCAATGATGTCTGGAAGTCCCTTCCAAACTCTAAGGTCCTGTGATTCTGCAATTTCCCCTTGTCCTGTCTCTTGTTACTGGAGAGAACAGACTGACCTTCACCTTGCTATAACCTCCTTTCAGATAGTTGTAGAGAGTGATAAGGTCTACCCAGAGCCTTTCTTTCCCCAGGCTAAAGAGCCCCAGTTCCTTCAGCTGCTTCTCTAAGAGCTGTTCTCCAAACCTGTGGGCTTCATGTAACCCACTCACTGTACGTATTTACTCAGAGAGATTTCTGCAGCAGTGTCTCTGTGGAACATAACTGATGGAGTATATAAAGCAAAGGCTAAGGTGCAACTCATGGAAGCTAAAAAAGCAAGGAATAAGTAATTAACTTATTTAGTTATTTATAATAAATAATAAGTAAAATACAGGGGAAAGAGATGATGTCTTTGGGGCAGCAGAATTAGATGAGGGATTTTTAAAATTAATTTGAAAACTTTAAAGGGTGAGGTATGTTTCAAGGTGTGAACATTTTTGCTGATTTCATCCCATTTCAGTCCTCTCATAAATGAATAATGTGTAGTTGGATTTGAAAGTCATTGTGTTGAGTAATTTTATTTTCATCTAGTAGCCACAAGCCAGTTTTTCAGATGGCAGATTCAGTTAGATGTACCATGGTGTCACAGCTGGCAGACAGCTGTACCCTGTAATGTGATCTATCGCTGGATTGAAGAGTTCTGGGAAGGCCACCAGGGTCCTGAGTGGCCAGAAGATCCAAACGGCAATGGGATTAGTGTCCTTTTCATTATCAGACCTTTTAATGTGCTTCTGTATGACTTTTGAGTGAACAAAACCACAGTTAATCTTCCAAACTATGTTTGTTTGATCTGTGTTCCCTTGAAAAGCTAACTATGGAAGTTCAGAGTGGTGTGATGTAGAGTTCTTGTAAGTTTTTTAAGTCAGTTTCTAATAGGCAAACTGTACAAAGTGTGAGGCAAACTGATTCATCTCAGTCCTCCCTCTACTATGTTCCAGTCAGATTTTCTTGTTGCTCGGGTTCTTCAACAATGCTGTGGCCTTTACAGCACCAG
>VWZE01019341.1:31459-48360 GCA_013396675.1 Eubucco bourcierii
CCTTGAGTGACCTGTGCTAGTGGGAGGTGTCCCTGCCTATGGCAGGGGGTTGGAACTGGATGATCTTTGAGGTCCCTTTCAACCTTTCCATTCTGTGATTCTATGATTCCATGAAAAAGGAAAAGAAAATGAAAAGGAAAAGGAAATGGAAAAGGAAAAGGAAAAGGAAAAGGAAAAGGAAAAGGAAAAGGAAAAGAAAAAGGTTGGATGAGGCCTTGAGCAGCCAAGTGTAGTTGAGAGCTGTCCCTGCCCATGGAAAGAGGTTGGAGTACATGATCTCTTAGGTCCATTCCAGCCTAAGCCATTCTATGATTATTGCAGCTTTTGATCTTTGAACTGCTGCTGCTTTTTTACTTTGCTTGGCTTACAAAATTCTTCACCTCGCATTCAGATGTGAGTTGAAATCTTGGGTTATTCCCCAATCATATATTCCTGACCGAACAAAGGGTCATTTTTATTTTTTTTTCCCCTAAAGACAAGAAATACAAAGGATGAAATTAAAAAATGCACCAGGCTCTCCATCTCTTGTGGCTTTAAACTCTCACTCCAGCAGTAAATTAAATCCAGTCACAACAGAAGAAAACAATGAGGCTTGACTACAAACCACTGGAGGAATGCATTTTAAAATGACATAAACACATTCTGAAAATAACAATAATAATAATAAATCTATCTATCTATCTATCTATCTATCTATCTATCTATCTATCTATCTATCTATCTATCTATCTATCTATCTATCTATCTATCTGTCTGTCTGTCTGTCTATCTGTCTATCTGTCTATCTATCTATATATATATCACAGAATCACAGAACTTTAGAGGTTGGAAGTGACCTCCAGAGACCATCAAGTCCAATCGCTCTGCCAAAGCAGGAGCACCCCAGGGGAGTTTGCACAGGAATACATCCAGGTGGGTTTGGAAAGTCTCCAGAGAAGGAGACTCCACAACCTCTCTTGGCAGCCTGCTCCAGGGCTCTGTCACCCTCACTCTAAAGAAGTTTCTCCTCATGTTGAGGTGAAACCTTCTATGTCCCCATTTCGTAGCTGTTACTGCTTGTCTTACTGCCTTATTGCTGTTGCTCCTTCTCTTATTGTCTTTTTTATATAAATAAATATTTTTAAAATGTATCTCTCTCTATATATATATATACATATATAAATAAATATTTTATATCTATACACACATATATATCATGGAATCATAGAATGGTAAGGTTGGAAGGGACCTCATATATATGTTATTTAATTATTTATTTAGTTTTGGAAATTAATTTTGAGCAGGTCAAAAATGCAACCCAAGTAATTGCATTTGGATGTGGGAAGGTAAGGATGAAAAGTGTTATATACATACATATAAATACTCTATATATGAATATCGAATGTACACCATATACAATTATATATACAAATATAGATCGATAATAAGTACGTATAGGGATGAAAATTTACATATACATATACAATTATATATCTAAATATATAAAAATATATATAAATATAAAATAAAGGTATGTAGGGATTAAAAGTTACATATCTATATGCACACATATATCTAAATATATAATCAATATAAATATTATATATAAATGTTTTATCTATCTATCTATCTATATATATACATAAGCAATATATACAGGGGAATATATGTGTATTGTTATATATAAATATATATATATAATATATAGGGATGAAAAGATACATATCTATATCCATATATAGATATATAGATATATAGATATATAGATATATAGATATATAGATATATAGATATATAGATATATAGATATATAGATATATAGATATATAGATATATAGATATATAGATATATAGATATATAGATATATAGATATATAGATATATAGATATATAGATATATAGATATATAGATATATAGATATATAGATATATAGATATATAGATATATAGATATATAGATATATAGATATATAGATATATAGATATATAGATATATAGATATATAGATATATAGATATATAGATATATAGATATATAGATATATAGATATATAGATATATAGATATATAGATATATAGATATATAGATATATAGATATATAGATATATAGATATATAGATATATAGATATATAGATATATAGATATATAGATATATAGATATATAGATATATAGATATATAGATATATAGATATATAGATATATAGATATATAGATATATAGATATATAGATATATAGATATATAGATATATAGATATATAGATATATAGATATATAGATATATAGATATATAGATATATAGATATATAGATATATAGATATATAGATATATAGATATATAGATATATAGATATATAGATATATAGATATATAGATATATAGATATATAGATATATAGATATATAGATATATAGATATATAGATATATAGATATATAGATATATAGATATATAGATATATAGATATATAGATATATAGATATATAGATATATATATATATAGGGATGAAAAGTTACATATCTCTGTACATATATATAAATATATATACATATATAATCAATACATACAGGGATGAAAAGTTACATATCTCTATACATATATAAAAATATATATAAATATATAATCAATATATACAGGGATGAAAAGTTACATATCTCTGTACGTATATGTATAGAAATATATAGAAATATATAATCAATATATATAGGGATGAAAAGTTACATATATATATATATATACATATATAAGAAATATATATAAGGATGAAACTTTTAAAATAGATAGATAGATAGATATAGATATATAAAAATATATTAAAAAGAAATATCTTTTCATCCCTACTTTCCCACACCCAAAGGCAATTCCTTGTGGTACATTTTCGACCTGCTCAAATGCCCTAAGGTCTAGGTAGTGTTTGTACCACTCAGTCAGAGGTAGCTCCAAAACCACCACCGTTGTTGAAAGAGAAATGGTGCCAACGATTCACCATGGGAGTGCTCTTTCCTCTCAGTTGCTGTGAACCAGCTCTTGAGTGGGAAGTTGAGGTCACTGTGTTTCTGGTTGTCAACTCTTAAAAAGGGAGACAGGAGAGACACCTTGACAAGCTGTCATTAAAAATTTCGTGGCAATATCTGTAAGTGCAGGGCTGCCTACTCCGTCACCCTGGCAAAACTCGCATTCAGCTGATTACATTTTGCCTCCTTCCACTCAGCCTGCATTTGCAATTCCATATGTCATCCTTCTTGTCTTCTCATCTCAAACTGCTGTACAGTGCTGCTGTGCATTATTAAACAGTTGCCACATTTCACCCCGGCGGATCTCACATTTAAATGACGGATTTACAAAGTCTCTGCTGCTTTGTTAGGTTTGCCTGTACAGCTGCTTGAGTTTTTCCCAAGGAAAAAGAAAGAGAGGGAGGGGGGAAAAGAAAAGAAAAAGAAAAAGAAAAAGAGTTTTCTTTCAGAAATAGACTTGAAAAAATACTGGGTTTTGTTAAAAGTTGTCAAAGTCTTTATTTTTTTCCCACTCTTTTTCTTTTTCTTTTTTTTTTTTTTTTGTCCTAAAATTTCTGTTGTTCTGAATGTAAAATGGCACTTAGTAGAGAGAATCATAGAATCATAGAATGGTAAGGTTGGAATGGATCTCAAGGATCATTCAGTTCCAACCCCCTGCCATAGGCAGGGACAACTTCCACTAGCACAGGTCACTCAAGGCCTCCTCCAACCTGGCCTTCAACACCTCCAGGGAGGGAGCAGCCACAACCTCCCTGGGCAACCTGTGCCAGTGTCTCACCACCCTCACGGCAAAACAACTTCCTCCTAACATCCAGTCTAAATCTCCCCTCTGCCAGTTCAAACCCATTGCCCCTTGTCCTGGCATTGCAAGACCTTGTCAATAGTCCCTCCCCAGACTTCCTGTAGGCACCCTTCAGATCCTGGAAGGCTACTCTAAGGTCTCCTGGAAGCCCTCTGTTCTCCAGGCTGCACAGCCCCAACTCTCTCCTCCTGTCCTCATAGGAGATGCCTGTGAAAGAAATGGTGCTTTAAAATTGATGTTATTGTTAACAAGAAAGAAGAAGTTTTTTAATTAAATACTGGAAGTTATTCCAACACTCTTTTCAGACATCTGGGTTTTGGATTTTGCTGTGAAATGGGGAAAAAAAAATAAAGAGGAGACAAAAAGGAATAATTTTCAAACAACTGAGAAGCAAAACAATGCCAGAATTGTGAACATCACAGCAAAATTTTTTTTCTGTGGCTTCCAGCAAGTTCTTTTTTTGTGTATCATCTTCTGGAACTTACAGAGTATGGCAGCCCTCAGAAAGAAAAGCTGCCTTTAATTCTGTTTCTCAGTAGATGCATACATAAAATGAAACCTGAGTGCAATTTGTTTCTTAGATTAGAAACTCAATGAGACAGAGATCACTGCTCCATGAAATTAAGCACGTTGTTTGGAGGCTAGAGAAACCTTCCTGAAACAGACTATTAGAAGCTGTCCCAGAGAGGATACAGTGGCTGTCTAGGGGGCTTGAAGAAATGGAGAATGTAGTTTTGGGCAATGAAGTAGGGAAATGTGTTAAGTTAGGGTGGTGTTGAAATGTGATAATGACAAGAGGTGTTACCTGGTGGTACCTGTTACACTTCAGCTACTAGCAGATGAAAGATTTAGATCTATTGGTGCATTGGTTCTAGATTAATCTTCCCAGAGACTCAATATACAGCTAACAGAAACAGTAGAATCATAGAATCACAGAATGGTAAGGTTGGAAGGGACCTCAAGGATCATCCAGTTCCAACCCCCTGCCATAGGCAGGGACACCTCCCACTAGCACAGGTCACTCAAGGCCTCATCCAGCCTGGCCTTGAACACCTCCAGGGAGGGAGCAGCCACAACCNAAAACCACAACAACCCACAACTTTTTTTTTTTTTTTTTTTTTTTTAATATGGGTTGTTTTCAGCAGGTAACAAGAGGTAATGTTCACATCTTGAGGAAGCTTTGTCTAAACATGACGAGAAACTTCTTTACTTCTTTACTTCTTCACTTCTTCTTTACTTCTTAGAATCATAGAATTGTAATGTTGAAACGGACCTCAAGAATCATGTAGTTCCAACTCCCTTTACTTCTTTACTTCTTCTTTACTTCTTTACTTCTTCTTTACTTCTTTACTTCTTTATTTCTTCTTTACTTCTTTTTTTCTTTGAAAGAAGTAGAGCACTGGTGCAGGCTGCCCAGAGAGGTGGTGGAGTCTCCATCTCTGGAGACACTCAAAACCCTCTTGGACACCATTCCTGTACAACCTGCTGTAGGTGAACAACTGGCAGAGAGGGTTGGACTAGATGACCTCCAGAGGTCCCCACCACTCTAGGATTCTGTGTAATTCCATTGATGGACTCATTGAGATCAGCCCACTAAGGGAGGAAACAAGTGTGACATGGTAGGTAGGTCATCTTCTCCAAACCTAATCCTAGAGGTGATGCCATGCTGCAAGCTGAAGTCCTTTTGGTGGGGCTCTGCAGAGAGCAAAGGGAACAGCACAACATGCAGTGACACAGGAGTGTCTGGCTTCTGAGACTCCCAGTCTATCTTTAGCTACAAAGACAGGATGTCCTTCTGCTCAGTGAAGAGGTGTCAGAGGAGGGTTGCCATGGCAGAGGATAACCACATGAATTCCCAGCCCCCAGCAAGTCTGCTGCCGTTTTCACCCACTCACCCATGTGTCCAGGTTGCAGCAAAGGGGCAGGGGCCAGCACACAGAGCCACCAGGGGATGCTTGTCTGGGCAGTCTGTGGATGGATTGCAACATTCCTCCTCACCACCTGTGTTGAGGGGTCCAGACATATTCTGTGAGCCTAGCTTGATAGATTTACCACTCTAAATTACTCCCTGGCCACCTTCCAGTTATACCATTTGGAAGCATGATTTTGTGAAATCAAATTCCCTTGCTGGAATGATCCACACAGGACTTTTTTTTTTTCTTTTTTTTTTTTTTTCCTGGCAGCACAAAATGCTCTTTGGCCAAATCCTGCACCTACAGAAGAGGAGAGTAAATCTCTTTTTGCCTTCCAAAAGGTTTGCTTTTCAAATTACTCTCACATGTACTGCATGATGAGAAAAGGTGGTGAGCACCCTTGTTGTGTTGAAAGGGGCAGAGGTAACTCAGTTTGTAACTGCCCTTCAGGAGCAGTGCTTCAGGGCTATTTGATTCCACCTGAGTCAGGATTGAATCCATACTCTGGTTTCATGCTAGGAACCATGCTCATTTCTGGTGGTTTTGCTTCAGAAGAAATATGAAACCAGCCTGCTGGCTAAATTTCAGTTTGGATAATTACATTTTGCTCACATAAATTACTTTAATAGTTTCAAAGAGGGGAAATTGCTCTCTGCTTACTCTTCCAAAGCTATTTGGTAATGTTAGTAGGAGAGATGAAATGGACCAACCCACCAGAGAAGTGGATTCATTGTCATGGGGGGGGGCCTGAAATTCTCCCCTGCAGAGTGCATATTTTGGGCAGGGAACTTCAGTCCACATCCAGCCTACGTGAAAGATGGAGAGAGCTATTAACATCTTTCTGAAACTTCACAGCTCTCAGCCTGTGATGTATCTCCCTCAGCTTCACTCTAATGTATCAGATTGTCTCTTTGACAGCTCTTCTGGGATGGCTTAATAAAGTTAATTCTTAACTCCTCATTTTCCCATCACCAGCTTGCTGGTTTCTTCCTACCTTTTCTCTACCAGCAGCCTTCTTCCTTCAAAATCCACTCTGTCACCTGGGCAGTTGTCTCCTGTCACCAGCCACTGACATCCAGTGCTGCACCATCCATCCTTGCTTCTGCTCCTGGCAAACTGCAGCTCCCAAGTGACTCCCTTCATCTTTAAATGACTCTTCTGGAGCCTGGTTGTGGAAATTATGCTTTTAGCTGCCTTCATCCTTACATCTTTCAGATGCTAGCTGATTATTCCCCTCTGTAGCCATTCCAGTATTCTTCTATGTCAGGCATCAAATCCATCACAAGTTTCACCTTTCTCGTTGTTTCTTACATTTCTTCAGTGATCCCACCTATCACATCTCTCACTCCAGCCCTGATATTTCCATTGTCATCACTTTGGGTGTCACTGTCACGCCTGGAATGCCTTAATTTTCCACGTGCTTTAAGCCTGTGACCCAAAATGACATCCCAAAATGACATCCTTCTTGCATCAGGGAATCAGCTCTACTATCTTTATGATTATTCATTAAACAGAGCTTTTAGAAGAGCTAATCCATATGCATAAACCTATTGTTCACAAGGGTTGATTGTTCTGATGCTCAATCTATGAGTGCGTAACCACAAGGTGGAATTTGCCCAGTGTGTGAGGAACATACCAAGAGACAGGCATGTAGGGAGGGGGTGTTTTGAAGTGTAGTGTGTGAGATTTCCCAGCCAAACACAGGATTTGGGGGTTATGCTGCTCAGTGGTAGTACAGGACTCTCTTTCCCAGCTGCTTCTTGCAGGGAGGCACTACAGGCAGCAGTATGGTGAACGCAGATGGATTACCCCAGCTGCTCCAATGCAGAAATCCTGACATCCTTTCTCCCTCCCATAACCTCCCTCCTGCAGCTCGTTGAGTTTGTTCATTTGGTCAGCTCTGATGTTCTGCAAAGATTTATGCACATCTAATCTGCCTATTGCCAGCAGCCCTACTGCTCATGACTGATACTTGCAGCAGCAGCATCGGTCTGAATCATGGCACATGCCGGACTTTCTGTGGGCAAGGATTGCAGGTGATTCTGCTCACCAGCTCTGAACTGATCTCATCTTAGGTGTTGAAAATATTATTATATAGATTTGTTTGTTTGTTTGTTTATAGATGCCAAACTGGAAAAACATGGACTTGATGGGTGGAACACTGCTAGGTAAGGAATTGGCTGGATGGTGGCACACAGAGAGTGGTGATCAAGGGCACAAAGACCACCTGGAGACCAGGGACAAGTGGTGTCCCTCAGGGGTCAGTGCTGGCACCAGTGCTGTATGACATCTTTGTCAGTGCCATGGACAGAGGAATGGAGTGCACCCTCAGCAAGTGTGCAGCTGGCACCAAGCTGTGTGGCACAGTCGACTTGCTAGAGGGCAGGGATGCCATCCAGAGGGACCTGCACAGGCTGCAGAGCTGTGCCCAGGCCAACCTCATGACATTCGACAAGGCCAAGTGTAAGGTCCTGCACCTGGGTAGGCACAATCCCAAGCACAACTCCAGGCTGAGTGGGGAATGGCTGAGAGCAGCCCTGAGGAAAAGGCCCTGGGGGTGCGGGGTGGTGAAAAGCTCAAGATGAGGCTGGAGCACAGCACAGACAGCAACCCCACCTGCAGTCCTGTGTGCAGTTCTGGAGCCCCCAGCACAGGAAGGACATGGAAGTGTTGGAGAAGGTCCAGAGGAAACCACCAAGATGCTGAGAGGGCTGCAGCAGCTCTCCTATGAGGACAGGCTGAGAGAGTTGGGGCTCTGCAGCCTGGAGAACAGAAGCCTTCCAGGAGACTTTAGAGTACCCTTCCAGGATCTGAAGGGGGCTCCAGGAAGGCTGGGGAGGGACTATTTACAAGGTCTTGTAATACCAGGACAAGGGGCAATGGGTTTGAAGTGCAGAGGGAAGATTTAGACTGGATGTTAGGAGAAAGTTGTTTGCAGTGAGGGTGGTGAGACACTGGCACAGGTTGCCCAGGGAGGTTGTGGCTGCTCCCTCCCTGGAGGTGTTCAAGGCCAGGTTGGGTGAGACCTTGTGTGACCTGTGCTAGTGGGAGGTGTCCCTGCCTATGGCAGGGGGTTGGAACTGGATGATCCTTGAGGTCCCTTCCAACCTTACCATTCTATGATTGTATGCTGTAGGTGTTTTAAAGGATTTCAGGACTGACCTTCCACTGTCAGTCATACAGAGGTGAACAGCCTAAAGCTGGTAAAACCCACAGGTATATTCCTTGTGTATTCACAGAGAGGAGAGTAAGAAATCAATGAAACACTGCACTAAAAGATCCCAGGGAAGTATGTTTTGCTGTGTCATGAAGTTAATGTCTGTGAGAAGCTGTGAATATGGAATATTGCAGGCAGTGGAAGGCCTTTTCCATGAGTCACTGTGTTTATTAGCTGCACACAACTTCTTTTGTAGAGGTTTCTCTTTTTAATGCCCCTATAGCATTAATATTGTCTCACTAAATATTTAAATAATTTTGCCTCCTCACTTCGTGCATCTTTTCTCCCTCAGCCCTCCCATGGGTTTAAATGTTACATTTGCATATTTATGTAGTGTTTTGATTTGAAGAAACACCAGGATGCAAGAAGAACCACAGCCTGTGAGCAGAAATTCAAGACACCTGCCATGACTTCTAGCAATGCTTTGGACTTCTGTACTTTCAGAGAGCTTTGTTAAGGTCATCTATGCACCATGCCATGGGCAAGAGCTACCTGAACTAGAAAAATGAAAATGTGTGTTGCATTCTGAAGCCCTGGGAAATTTAAAACCTTAAAGCAATGGCAAAAAAGGAAAATAAAGGATAATAAAAAAAAAAAAAACAACACAAAAAAATTGCTTTCTTTTCCTTACTGCAGTTTTCTTCTAGGGGTCTAAAATACTCAAATATTTCTGGGCACCCTGATCTAGTTATCTAGTTGAGGATGTCCCTGATGACTGCAGAGGGCGTTGCATAAATCCCTTCCAGCCTGGACCATAGAATCAGAGAATCAAGCAGGTTGGAAGAGAGCTCCAAGCTCACCCAGCCCAACCTAGCACCCAGCCCTAGCCAATCAACCAGACCATGGCACTAAGTGCCCCAGCCAGGCTTTGCTTCAACACCTTCAGGACCAGTGACTCCACCACCTCCCTGGGCAGCCCATTCCAACGCCAATCTCTTTTTCTGCCAAGAATTTCTTCCTAACATCCAGCCTAAACTTACCCTGGCACAGCTTGAGGCTGTGTCCCCTTGTTCTGTCCCTGGCTGCCTGGGAGAAGAGCCCAACCCCACCTGGCCACAACCTCCCTTCAGGTAGCTGCAGACAGCAATGAGCTCTGCCCTGAGCCTCCTCTTCTGCAGGCTGCACACCCCCAGCTCCCTCAGCCTCTCCTCACAGGGCTGTGCTTGAGGCCCCTCCCCAGCCTTGCTACCCTTCTCTGGGCACATTCCAGTACCTCAACATCTCTCTTGAAGTGAGGTGCCCAGAACNATCTTCAGCTCCTCTCTACCAGCACCCCCAGGTCCCTCTCTGCCTGGTTGCTCTCCAGCCACTCTGTCCCCAGCCTGTAGCACTGCTTGGGGTTGTTGTGGCCAAAGTGTAGAATCCTGCACTTAGCCTCGTTCAATCTCACCCCATTGACCTCTGCCCACCCATCCAGCCTGCTCAGGTGCCTCTGTAGAGCCTCCTACCCTCCAACAGGTCAACCTAACTTGGTGTCATCTGCAAACTCACTGATGATGGACTCAATCCTCTGGTGCAGATCATCAGTAATGATATTGACCATTCTATGATTCTGTGATTCAACAATTCTGTGATTCTGTGATTCTATGATTCTGTGATTCTATGATTCTATGATTCTATGATTCTGTGATTCTATAATTCTATAATACTATGATTCTATGATGTTGTAATTCTATGATTCTATACTTCTAGGATTCTATGATTCTATTATTTTATAATTCTATCATTTTATGATGTGAGCTCAGGTGAGATGTAAAAAAAGGGGTGGGATGTGATGGAGTGTGTCAAGGCTTCCTATCTGAGTAAATGCAGCCAGCCAGCATGCCAGCAAACATTAGACTTCATATGACTTTTAGTACTGTCCTTGAGCTAGAAGTCCTTTAATGCCTGCATTGCACACCAGCACTGTCAGTTATTAAGTATACCTTGTAATTGGTCAGAAAGTCATTAATGAGGACTTGCTTCCAAACCAACCAGCTGCTTCCATGACCCTCTAGGTAACAACAAATCCAAGAACAGTGCTGATTCAAATCCACAATTTATCCAGTTGCTGTTCCACATCCTAAGGAATTAATTTTATATATATATATATATTACAATGATAAAACTGAGCTTGACAATGCCTGCTTAGATATGCAGCCACGGAGTCTGGAAAAGGATGCATTTATTTATTTGGTTGGTTTTGGTTTGGTTTATGAATCCAAAGTGAGTTTGTTGTGCTGTAAATAGTTCTCATTTGTGTCTTTAATAAAAAAAATCCCTCAAGAAAGCTCTGTGTTCTGTAAGAACTTCACAGCTATAAATCAGTATAGCTGCTCTGACCCTAGAAATGCTGCTGTAATTTATAGCATTTGTGGATCTAAGTCCTCATGCTATGATGCTGGGTGCTAAGAACATCCTGGGCTGGATCAGGGATATCATGGTCAGTAGGATCAGGGAAGGGATTGTTGCCTTGTGTTCAGCACTGGGGAGGCCACACCTTGAATACTGAGTTCAGTTTTGGGCAATTCACCTCAGGAATGATTTTGAGGTGGTGGAGTGGATCCAGAGAAGGACAACAAATTTGCTAAAGGGGCTGGAGAACCAGGCTGGTGAGGAGCAGCTGAGGGAACTGGGGGTGTTTAGTCTGGAGACTACAACCCCCTGAAAGTAAATTGTAGTGAGGAGGGGGTTTGGTCTCTTCACCCTAGTATCAGGAGATAGAATGAGAGGAAATGGCCTCAAGTTGCACCACAAGAGGTTTAGGTTAGAGGTGAGGAACAATTTCTTTGCTGCAAAAATGTTCAGGGATTGGAAGAGGCTGCCCAGGGAGGTGGTGGAGTCAGTGTCCCTGGAGTTGTTCAAGAAACCTGTGGTCATGGTACTTGGGGACGTGGTTTAATGGTCATGCTGGTGGTAGGTTGAAGGTTGGACTCAGTGATCTTAGAATTCTTTTCCAAACAAAACAATTCAGTGATTAGGGTGGTAAGGCACTGGCACAGGTTGCCCAGGGAGGTTGTGGCTGCTCCTTCCCTGGAGGTGTTCAAGGACAAGTTGGAGGAGGCCTTGAGTGACCTGTACTAGTGGGATGTGTCCCTGCCTATGGCAGGAGGATGGAACTGGCTGATCCTTGAGGGCCCTTCCAACCTTACCATTCGATGATTCTGTGATTCTATGATTCAATACTTTAGGAAAGTTTTCTGGAATGTTTCTGATCAGTAGGAAAAACCCTCACACAGCACAGGAAGGACATGGAACTGTTGAAGGAAGTCCAGAGGAGGCCACCAAGATGCTCAGAGGGCTACAGGCTACAGCCTGTGAGGACAGACTGAGTGAGTTGGGGCTTTGCAGTCTGGAGAAGAGAAGGCTTCCAGGAGACTTTAGAGTAGCCTTCCAGGATCTGAAGGGGCCTACAGGAAGGCTGGGGAGGGACTATTGACAAGGTCTTGCAATGCCAGGACAAGGGGCAATGGGTTTGAAGTGGCAGAAGGGAGATTTAGACTGGATGTTAGGAAGAAGTTGTTTACAGTGAGGGTGGTGAGACACTGGCACAGATTGTCCAGGGAGGTTGTGGAGCACAGAATCACCCAATGTGATCTTTGATCACATTGAGTGATTCTATGCTCCACAACCTCCCTGGAGGTATTCAAGGCCAGGTTGGATGAGGCCTTGAGTGACCTGTGCTAGTGGGAGGTGTCCCTGCCTATGGCAGGGGATTGAAACTGGATGATCTTTGAAGTCCCTTCCAACCTTCCCATTCTATGATTCTATGATTTTTAAAATTCATCATGAGAATTTCTACTTCTTTTTTTTTTTTTAAGGTTCTGATCCTCCAAGGTCCATGAAAACACACTCCCTGACGTTTGCAAGGGCTTCTCATTGAGTTCAGTGTGAAACTGGAGCTCTTGACCCTCTGCAGGACAGGACCCTAGGAGCTGGAAGGAAATTGCTTTGCATCTGGTACCACCTGCTAATGTGCTTGTGCATTCATGCACAGCAATTGATCTTACAAGCTTCTGAGTGTTCCCTGGACTTGCCATTACACCATGAATATTTTATAGCTGCACCACTGTAATAACAGTAATTATGTTTGCCCTTTTAGAGAACCTTTTATCTAAGGATCTCAAGGTGCTTTATGGATGTTAATTAAGCCCCACGGTCTTCTCATGGAGGAAGAGTTATTGTTACTATTCTGCAGATGGGGAGGCTGAGGAACAGAAAATCTGAACTTGACCTTGCCTAAGGTCATATTGCAAATCCCTGCCAGGACTGGGAGTTGAATTTGCATCCTAGCACTAGATTCACTGCAGTTATTTATGATCATAGAATCACAAAATGCATCAGTTTGGAAGGGATCCTGGATGGTCATCTTGTCCAGCTCCCCCTGCAGTGGGCAGAGACATCTTGAACTAGATCAGCTTCCTCAGGGCCCAGCAAGTTTGACTTTGAATGTCTTCAGGAATGGGCCTTCAACACATCACTGGGCAACTTGCCCCAGTGTTCCACCACCCTTATACTAAAGAACTATCTCCTTATTTCCAGGCTAAATATAACTTTCTCTATTTACAAACCATTACCCCTTGTCATAGAATCACAGAATCATAGGATCATAGAATCATAGAATCATAGAATCATAGAACCATAGAATCATAGAATCATAGAATAGGAAAGTTGGAAGTGACCTCAAAGCTCATCTAGTTCCAACCCCCTGTCATAGGCAGGGACACCTCCCACTAGCACAGGTCANACCATAGAATCATAGAACCATAGAACCATAGAATCATAGAACCATAGAATCATAGAATCATAGAATAGGAAAGTTGGAAGTGACCTCAAAGCTCATCTAGTTCCAACCCCCTGTCATAGGCAGGGACACCTCCCACTAGCACAGGTCACTCAAGGTCTCCTCGACCTTGACCTTGAACACCTCCAGGGAGGGAGTAGCCACAACCTCCCTGGGCAACCTGTGTCAGTGTCTCACCACCCTCACTGCAAACAACTTCTTCCCAACATCCAGTCTAAATCTTCCCTCTGCCACTTCAAACCTATTGCCCCTTGTCCTGGCATTGCAAACCCTTGTCAATAGTACCTCCCCAGCCTTCCTGGAGCCCTCTTCAGATCCTGGAAGGTCACTCCAAGGTCTCCTGGAAGCCTTCTCTTCTCCAGGCTGCAGAACCCCAACTCTCTCAGCCTGTCCTCATAGGAGAGCTGCTGCAGCCCTCTCAGCATCTTGGTGGCCTCCTCTGGACTGGTTCCAACACTTCCATGTCCTTCCTGTGCTGAGGGCTCCAGAACTGCACACAGGACTCCAGATGGGGTCTGAGGAGAGCAGAGCAAAGGGGCAGAATCCCCTCCCTTGCCCTGTTGCCCACACTGCTCTTGCTTCAGCCCAGGACTCAGTTGGACTCGGTTGCTGCCTGGGCTGCACTCACACTGCAGCCTCATGTTGAGCTTTTCACCACCCCAGACCCCCAGATTCTTTTAATCAGAAAAAGACGTGGGAACAGTGGTCCCA
Source organism: Eubucco bourcierii (assembly GCA_013396675.1). NCBI lineage: Eukaryota > Metazoa > Chordata > Aves > Piciformes > Ramphastidae > Eubucco > Eubucco bourcierii. The sequence goes on from VWZE01019341.1 coordinate 45,879, forward strand.
TGCCCTAATCTGCTTCTCCCCTTGGCACCAAGCCATGGGTTTTGGATAGGAAAGCCCATTAAAACATGTATGTTAAGAGCAAATGCTCTAAAATGGACAAACTCCTGGCTTCACAGTTTGGAAACCACCGCTCACTTCTCCCCATCCAGGATGTCCTTCAGGAGTTAGGAAGAGACTGTAAGAGATGAGTTAGGAAGAGATGAGGAAGAGATGAGTTAGGAAGACACTGTAATTACACTAAATGATGTAAAATCCTTTAAACTAGAAGAAATTTGACCAGTTTAATCAATATCTTGTAATAAAGTTTAACCAGGAAAGAACTACTGTGCAGTAATAACATTGTTTATGATTTATTCTCCTTAACATCCAACTTTCCAGCCCAGATGACCTATGTCCTTCAGCAAAACAGCATCACAGAGCAGTGTTCATGGGCAGAGCCATGTGGATACTGTCACAAAAAATAGCAATGGGCTCCTGTCCTGGGTGGAGGTTGAATGGGGATGACTGCAGTGCCAGCACATCCAAAGGGAACAGGGAAAAAGGAGGACCTCTGGAGATCACTCAGCTCAACTCCCCTGCTAGAACAGGTTCACCTAAAATAGGTTGCACAGGATGGCATCCAGGTGTGTTTGGAATCTTTGCTCCTGTCCTGGGTGGAGGTTGAATGGGGATGACTGCAGTGCCAGCACATCCAAAGGGAGTAGGGAAAAAGGAGGACCTCTGGAGATCACTCAGCCCAACTCCCCTGCTAGAACAGGTTGCACAGGATGGCATCCAGGTGTGTTTGGAATCTTTGCTCCTGTCCTGGGTGGAGGTTGAATGGGGATGACTTCAGTGCCAGTACATCCAAAGGGAGCAGGGAAAAAGCAAGATCATCCCACTGCAGGCAAGAGAAAGAAATTCTCTTAGTCCAGCTTTGACATATTATTGCTACTTTCTCATTATTTCATTGGTTTGGTGGTTTTTTTTTAATTCCTTCTGGGACACCACAGAACCAAAGAGAAATAAGGAATGATGGAGGTTGAAAGGGAACTCTGGAGATCATTCACAGAATTAGGGAATGATGGAGGTTGAAAGGGAACTCTGGAGATCATTCACAGAATTAGGGAATGATGGAGGTTGAAAGGGAACTCTGGAGATCATTCACAGAATTAGGGAATGATGGAGGTTGAAAGGGAACTCTGGAGATCATTCACAGAATTAGGGAATGATGGAGGTTGAAAGGGAACTCTGGAGATCATTCACAGAATTAGGGAATGATGGAGGTTGAAAGGGAACTCTGGAGATCATTCACAGAATTAGGGAATGATGGAGGTTGAAAGGGAACTCTGGAGATCATTCACAGAATTAGGGAATGATGGAGGTTGAAAGGGAACTCTGGAGATCATTCACAGAATTAGGGAATGATGGAGGTTGAAAGGGAACTCTGGAGATCATTCACAGAATTAGGGAATGATGGNTCACTCAGCCCAACTCCCCTGCTGGAACAGGTTCACCTGGAACAGGTTGCACAGGATGGCATCCAGGTGTGTTTGGAATCTTCCCAGAAACTCCACAACTTCTCAGTGCAGCCTGCTCCATCAGCCTCACAGAGGTTTTTTCCTGTTATGTGAGAGAGATATCTATGGATCCTGCCCTAAAAAGGAGTTTCTGTGCCCTGCAAGGCTTTATGAGCAGCTTTCCCTTTAGAATAGGATCATTCTTGGGAAAGCAACACCCAAAGTTAACCATTCATTGTGTCTTGGACTGTACCTACTCATCTGAAATGAAACATTGGGCACAGCAACCCAGTACTGAGCAACGTTCCACAGACTGCCAGCAGCAGGTCTCCGACCTGCACACAGTGAACAGGACTGGGTGCTTGAGCTCAGGCTTTGCAGAGCCTGAAAACATCACTGTTGCCTTTTCCTCATTCCTTCCAGCTCCTCTGCCTTGCCACCTCTCAGCACTGAGAATCATTGGTAAGTAAAGCACATTTAATTTGTGCTGCTGAGTTTACACTTCTGAACAAAAGCAAGAACTCACCTCAATTAATTCTGTACTGAGCTGGAGCCTTCTAAAAATGGATCTCAAGCAAGTTCATAGATTTATTAATTCCAGTTCATCTTATTTGGAGGTTGGCTAATGGGATTTTAAGCAGGTGAATACCTGTTTTATTCTTCCATGCATCATGCTCTGTTTAAATGCCATTTCATTGAAGGCTGTTTATGACCTCATCTGCAGTCCTGTGTGCAGTTCTGGAGCCCCCAGCACAGGAAGGACATGGAAGTGTTGGAGACAGTCCAGAGGAGGCCACCAAGATGCTGAGAGGGCTGCAGCAGCTGTGCTGTGAGGACAGGCTGAGAGAGTTGGGGCTCTGCAGCCTGGAGAGGAGAAGGCTTCAAGGAGACCTGATAGTAGCCTTCCAGAATCTGAAAGGGACTCCCGGAAGGCTGGGGAGGGACTATTGAGAAGGTCTTGCAATGCCAGGACAAGGGGCAAT
>VWZE01019341.1:66051-76549 GCA_013396675.1 Eubucco bourcierii
GGAAGAGGGAGAGGGAAGGCAAAGAGGGAGAGGGAAAGGGGAAGGGAGGGAGAAAGAGAGAAAGAGGCAAATAGAAATAAAAAAAAAAAAAAGAAAGGAATTTAGAAAGAAGGAGAGGGAGAGGGGGGAGAGGGGAAGGGGGAGAGGGCAAGGGAGAAGGAGAGAGGGAGAGGGAAAGTGAGCAAGAACAAGCCAGCTTGAAGCAATGTGGCACAAAGATCAACTCAGAGGGAGACTCTTGAAGTCCTTTGGTAGCCAAAGAACACCAAGATCCAGCTCTCTCTTATCAATGTGAGTTGTGCTTCAGGCAAAATTTCCTTGGCGCATTATTGACCTTTAAAATTGCATCCTCCTCCCAAATATTGCTGCACACTGCTGCCTTTTATTAGACTTGGCTTCCTTACAGCAATTGTTTATCAGGCTGCTCCTCTGTGTTTACCTTAAGCCTTTCAGAAGTAATTACATAGAGGGTGGACACAACCCGAAGTAGCAGGTGTAGCACAAAGCAGAAGAGAGAGACTAACAAAGCTCAGGATGTAGAGAAACAGCAGGGGAGGGCCTAGAGCTGAAAGGAGGAAAAAGTAACATAAATGGCATGGAAGAATCCTTCCACTTCTGGTTTGCTTACAAGCAAGCTAGCTTTTGACAGTACTGCTTCATGGAATATAGGAAGGATGCAGAAAGCAACATCCTCAATCAGCCCAGATGTCCTGTAAGCAATCTGAGAGTAAAATAATACTGAGAGATGCTGATTCCACAAACCCAGAAATGATCCTCTGCTAGGCTAAGACCCTAGAGTTAGCCTAAACCACAGCTTCAGCAGCTCCAAGAGATGCTGATTCCACAAACCCAGAAATGATCCTCTACTAGGCTAAGACCCTAGAGTTAGCCTAAACCACAGCATCAGCAGCTCCAAGAGATGCTGATTCCACAAACCCAGAAATGATGCTTTGCTAGGCTAAGACCTTAAGAGTTAGCCTAAACCACAGCTTCACCAACTCCAAGACCCTTCTCCACAGAGCTGCTTTGCAGCAGGTTCATCTCTGATCTGCCCTGGTGCAGACAAATGCTTGAAGGGTACAAGGCACTTCTGCCACTCCCCTGCCCAGAGCTCTTTAGGGATACTCTGGCTTTACAAGAGGCAATAGTTATTGGTTTTGGAGTATTGTAATCAGATTTCTTCATGAATCACCAGGGAGGCCACTGGCTAGAACAGAAAGGTTTGCACAGGTTTTGTGTTGGATCCATAGCATTGTGAGATAGCACAGTGCACAATTACTCCTCCAACTGCACCTGTGCACATGCAGCCCAGACAGCAACCAAGTCCTAAGCTGCAGCAAGAGCAGTGTGGGCAGCAGGGCAAGGGAGGGGATTCTGCCCCTTTACTCTGCTCTCCTCAGAGCCCACTTGAAGTACTGTGTGCAGTTCTGGAGCCCCCAGCACAGGAAGGACATGGAAGTGTTGTAGTGGGTCCAGAGGAGGCCACAAGGATGATCAGAGGGCTGGAGTAGCTCTGCTGTGAGGACAGGCTGAGAGAGTTGGGGCTCTGCAGCCTGGAGAAGAGAAGGCTTCCAGGAGACCTTGGAGTAGCCTTCCAGGATCTGAAGGGGGCTCCAGGAAGGTTGGGGAGGGACTATTGACAAGGTCTTGCAATGCCAGGACAAGGGGCAATGGGTTTGAAGTGGCAGAGGGGAGATTTAGACTGGATGTTAGGAGGAAGTTGTTTACAGTGAGGATGGTGAGACACTGGCACGGGTTGCCCAGGGAGGTTGTGGCTGCTCCCTCCCTGGAGGTGTTTAAGGCCAGGTTGGATGAGGCTTTGAGTAATCTGTACTAGTGGGAGGTGTCCCTGCCTATGGCAGGGGGTTGGAACTGGATGATCCTTGAGGTCCCTTCCAACCTTACCATTCTGTGATTCTAATAACCCACACAGAGCAGGCCTTACACACATTACATTCCTTTACAAGGATAAAATTTGCTGCTTGATCAATTTAACCTCCAGCCTGAATCACTCTGGCAATCCCTCTGCACATTTTTTTCTCCTCCTGCTGATGGCTAACATTATAAACACCATTGCCATTCATTTCCCAGCATCTGTGTGGAGTACCTGAGGTATGCAAATGCTCTTTATCACAACAGACCAGGATGGCAAATCTCTGTGTGTTGGGGTCTCTGTGTGCTCTGTTGGGACTTCAGCTCATGTTGCTCTGATAGCACCATGAATGTGTGCATGTTTTAGGGCTCAGAGAACTGCGTTTTTCCAAGGCTTCGTTAATCATGTCAGAGCTTCAGTTACATTTAATTGCAAGTGCCAGTCTGCAGGAATTCATTCCTTGGCTGTTACCATCAGACAGAACAGTTAGTGGGTTCATAATGCCCTGTAGAGGAGGCTCACAGAGCAAAGCAGGACAGTGGCAATAGCTCCTGCTTTCTCATTTGGAAGCAGCAATTACTCATCAGCTGATACTTCTGCTTTGAGCATATTTTCTCTTAGGTGTCCATGCAAGCAGAGGCTGAGAGACCTGGGAGTGTTTAGCCTGCAGAAGAGCAAACTGAGAGGGAATATTCTCAATGCCCAGCAGGAGATGAGATAAAGGGTTGGGAGCAAGAGGATGAGGCCAGACCCCTTTCAGCAGTGCCCAGCAATAGACAAAAGGCAATAGGCACAAATTGAAACCCAGGAGATTTCATTTGAACTGGAGGAAAATCTTCATATTGAGGGTGGGAGAGAGCTGAAACAGGCTGCCCAGAGAGCTTTGGAGTGTCCTCCTCTGGAAAGATTTCAAACCCACCTAGAAACTATCCTGTACAAACTGATCTAAGAGAATCTGCTTTAGTAGGGGAGTTGGACTAGATGATCTCTAGAGGTCCTTTCCAACTCCCACCGTACTGTGATGCTGTGAAGGTGTTTCTGAATTATCTTCCAACCTGTGAAACACTTGACACAGCATTTAACTCTGCTGCTAGCAATGAGTACAGCTGCATGCTGGCAATATACTTTCAACCTGTGGACCCTCTTTTGGCTTATAGAATCATAGAATGGTAAGGTTGGAAGGGATCTCAAGGATCATCCAGTTCCAACTCCCTACCATAGGCAGAGACACCTCCCACTAGTACAGGTCACTCACAGCCTCATCGAACCTGGCCTTGAACACCTCCAGGGAGGGAGCAGCCACAACCTCCCTGGGTAACCTGTGCCAGTGTCTCACCACCCTCACTCTAAAGAACTTCCTCCTAACATCCAGTCTAAATCTCCCCTCTGCCAGTTCAAACCCATTGCCCCTTGTCCTGGTATTGCAAGACCTTGTCAATAGTCCCTCCCCAACCTTCCTGTAGGCCCTTTCAGATCCTGGAAGGCTACTCTAAGGTGTCCTGGAAGCCTTCTCTTCTCCAGGCTGCAGAGCCTCAACTCTCTCAACCTGTCCTTATAGCAGAGCATTTCTGCAGGGTTGCTCTCAGAATCATAGAATTCATAAATTCATGCATAGAATCATAGAAGTTTGGGTTGGAAGAGGCATTAAATTTCATTGATTTCCAGCCCCACTGCACATTTAAACTGAATATTAGGAAGCAATTCTTCAGTGTGAAGGTAGTGAGATACTGAAACAGATTGCCCAGAGATGCTGTGGATGCCCCATCCCTGGAGGTGTTCAAGGGCAGGTTGGATGGAACTTTGAACAAACTGGGCTAGTGAAAGGTGAACCTGCCCGTGGCTGAGGGGTTGAAACTAAGTTATCTTTAAGGTCCCTTCCAATCCAACACATTCTATGATCCTATGAAATATTACAATTGGGCTGCAGTCCAAGAGGAAAATGAGAATGAGAATCTGAAAACAACACAAACAGCTCTTTGAAGCACACATAAGTCTCTTTAATGTGCTCTGAGGCTTTCTTCTTCCCCTGTGGAACATTTGCAAAAGGGGCTTGACAATTTGCTGTTGTTTCTAGCAAACAGAGTCACTTCCCCATCTAAAGCCTGTTGAAGTTGATGAAAAAAAAAAAAACAACAAAAGTTTGATGTGCTTTGGTGGACCTTAGTTGAATCCATTTGGTATTTAGTTGAAATTCATCCCCCTTGAATCAACCAGAGATTTTGGGAGCTTTCTGTCCTACTGTGAGGTCAACTCATCCCCCTTGAATCATCCAGAGATTCTGGGAGCTTTCTGTCCTACTGTGAGGTCAACTCATGCCCCTTGAATCATCCAGAGATTCTGGGAGCTTTCTGTCCTACTGTGAGGTCAACTCATGCCCCTTGAATCATCCAGAGATTCTGGGAGCTTTCTGTCCTACTGTGAGGTTAACTCAATCCCCTTGAATCATGCAGAGATTTTGAGAGCTTTCTGTCCTACTGTGAGGTCAACTCATCCCCCTTGAATCATCCAGAGATTCTGGGAGCTTTCTGTCCTACTGTGAGGTTAACTCAACCCCCTTGAATCATCCAGAGATTTTGAGAGCTTTCTGTCCTACTGTGAGGTCAACTCAACCCCCTTGAAATATCCAGAGATTCTGGGAGCTTTCTGTCCTACTGTGAGGTCATAGTTTGACACAGTAGTGAAAAGCAAGAGCAGAAATTTTGCTTTCTTGTTACCACTGTTATATGAGACTCCAAATCTATTAAACACAACAGAAGGTTTGGAAGCAAGAGTCACAAATTAGTGGGGACCATGTAGACATGAAAGAGCAACTGGAAGACTTTATCTAGATTTTTTTGGAGTAAAGGAGGGAAAAAAATTTTTTAAAAGGGCAACATTTACTTCTATGTTGCTCCAAACATCTGCTCCAGCTAAATAACAGAGCTGCAGATCAAGGTGCACTGCAGGAGATCAACACCTTCCCTGGCAGAACAGTACCCAAAGCTCTGAAGGACAGGCATTGAGATTTGCTCTATGAAACACATTCCAGAGCAAAGTGTCTCAGATTGGAGATTCTTAAAAAGCAGCACCTGAGCCAAATGCTATCAGATTCAAGGTGCTCTGCAGGGAGGGAAAGGCAGAAGACAGCATTTCAGCTTAATTTCCCCCATCCCTCTGAGTATTTTATTTGTAGGGAAATCCTTCCTATTGCAGCACAACTAATATTAACTCTTCTCCTGAAAGCAGGAACCAAGGGCCACTCTTTGCAGAGCTCACCAGAAAGTTATTCCAGGATTTCACTGCACAGCAGGTTGTTTCTTCTAGATATTCATAGAATTGGAGAAGCAGAGAAGCACAGAACCAACCAGGTTGGAAGAGACCTCCAAGCTCACCCAGCCCAACCTAGCACCCAGCTTTAGCCAATCAACCAGACCATGGCACTAAGTGCCCCAGCCAGGCTTTGCTTCAACACCTCCAGGGACAGCAACTCCACCACCTCCCTGGGCAGCCCCTTCCAGTGCCAATCACTCTCTCTGGCAAGAACTTCCTCCTAACATCCAGCCTAGACCTCCCCTGGCACAACTTGAGACTGTGTCCCCTCCTTCTGTCCCTGGGTGCCTGGCAGAAGAGCCCAACCCCAGCTGGCTACAACCTCCCTTCAGGTAGCTGCAGACAGCAATGAGGTCTGCCCTGAGCCTCCTCTTCTGCAGGCTGCACACCCCCAGCTCCCTCAGCCTCTCCTCACAGGGCTGTGCTCCAGGCCCCTCCCCAGCCTTGCTACCCTTCTCTGGACACCTTCCAACACCTCAACATCTCTCTTGAATGGAGGGGCCCAGAACTGGACACAGCACTCAAGGTGTGTCCTGAGCAGTGCTGAGCACAGTGGCACAATAACCTTCCTGCTCCTGCTGGCCACACTGTTCCTGATCCAGGCCAGGATGCAATGGGCCCTTCTGCCCACCTGGGCGCACTGCTGCCTCACATTCAGTTACTCTCTCTCAGTACCCCCAGGTCCCTCTCTGCCTGGCTGTTCTCCAGCCACTCTGTCTCCAACCAGGTCTCCAACCTGGGGGAAATAGAGCAGATGAGAGTGCTGTGCTCTTCCTATTAGCTGGATTCAAACCATGCTTACAGACAGCATCATGTGCTCCAAGGTAAAAAAGAGCTCACATCACCTCCAACACTGTTTTGAGCCACTCACTACAAGAAGGTCATTGAGATACCAGAGTAGGTCCAGTGAAGGGCAATGAAGCTGGTGAAGGGTCTGGTGAACAGGGCTGGGGAGGAGCAGCTGAGGGAACTGGGGATGTTCAGCCTGAAGAAATCATAGAACCACAGAATGGGTTGGGTTGGAAGGGACATTTAAAGGTGATCTAGTCCCACCCCACTGCAGTGAGAAGGGACATGTGCAGCTAGATCAGGTTGTTCACAATCCTGTCCAACATGACACTGAAGGTTTCCAGGGATGGGGCAGCTACCACCTGTTTGGGCAATATGTGCCAGTGCCTCACCACCCTCAGGGTAATAAATTTGTTGCTTATATCTAGTCTAAAGCTCCTTCTTTTAGCTTTAAAACATCCTCATCTTTCTTAAATATGAGTATTAAGTATATAAGTATTAAAAGGCTGCAACAAGGCCTTTCCCTGTGCCTTTATTTGCAGGTTGAACCAACCATCTCAGCCTGTCCTCACAGCAGAGGTGCTCCAGTCCTCTGATCACATTCATGGCCTCCTCTGGCCCCTCTCCAACAGGTCCATGACTTTCCTGTGCTGAGGACTCCAGAGCTGCCCTCAGCACTGCAGGTGGAGTCTCAGCAGAGCAGACAGAGTGCAGGAATGCCCTCCCTTGGTGCACTGCCCATGCTTGTTTGGATGCAGCCCATGTCTGCAACGGAGCAGCAGCATCACTTCTGCCTACATCTTCCACGCACCATTGTTGTTGTACTCAGACCTGTCAGACATATCTTAGTGATGTTTTCTGTGGGTTATCTGTCCTAAGAGAGCTCAAGAGTCGTATCTCCAGTTGATTCTAGACTCTGCTTTCCACATCATTATGTTAAAGATTGTTTTCCTACATGAAGCTCAAGGAAAGCTGCTACAACAACCTACAGCACTTGCTCTACCTTGACAGCAACTGCAATTTTTAACTCAAAAGCTTCACCTCCTATTCTTTTTTTTTTTTTTTTAAATGTTATTTTTCTTAGTCCTTCTTCAGTGAAATCTGAGGACAAAATCATTCCTTAGGAGCACAGGAACAGAAGAAAGCAACACTGAGTTTGAAAGCCTCATTTGTGTTCTGTCGCCTCGATGGAAGCCACGCAGCAGCATCTGCGCTTAGGTAATGTGCCTTGCACCAGGGAGAGGGGTAGGAAGCAGAGCAGAGCTGGGGTGATGTTTTCCACAAAGCTGGCAAGCTCTCCCTGTCAGCTGAACAGCTGCAGAAGGTGTGATTTCGCACATCCAGCCAGCTCACAGCTTCCCCTCTCTGTTCTTTTAGTACAGAAAGAGCAATTAGAGAAGAGCCTATCCTGGAGCAAAAGCTGCTGGGGTTAAGCCTTGCTACAAAATCATCATCAACACATTAGGGCTAACCTGCTTGTGAAACTCTGAGCAGGTTGTTGAGACAGAGATTACCTCTCAAGGCACTTTCTCTTTGGGGATCTAACACAAACACTGGAACAGAGAAGGTTTCACCTCAACATGAGGAGAAATTTCTTTGCAGTGAGTGTGGCAGAGCCCTGGAGCAGGCTGCCCAGAGAGGCTGTGGAGTCTCCTCTGGAGACTTTCAAAACCTACCTGGATGTATTCCTGTACAAACCACCCTGAGTGATCCTGCTTTGGCAGGAGGGTTGGACTTGATGGTCTCTGGAGGTCCCTTCCAACCTCTAAGGTTCTGTGATTCTGTGGTACTAACCTGTGACCAGTTTTCCCATAGGCACCATCGCTGTAAACACAATCACTGGAGCTAATATTCCCTGAATGTCTGTAGGTCTAGAGCATGGAAAGTGAGTAACATGACAGCCTTCCAGTATCTGAAGGGGGCTACAGGAGGGCTGGGGAGGGACTATTGACAAGGTCTTGAGAAGGAATGGGTCTGAACTGGCAGAGGGGAGATTGATACTGGATGTTAGGAGGAAGTTGTTTGCAGTGAGGGTGGTGAGACACTGGTACAGGTTGTCCAGGGAAGTTGTGAAGCACAGAATGACCCAATGTGCACATTGGGTGATTTTGTGCTCCACAACCTCACTGGAGGTGTTCAAGGCCAGATTGTATGAGGCCTTGACCAGCCTGTTCTAGTGGGAAGTGTCCCTGCCCATGGCAGGAGTGTTAGAACTGGCTGAGCTTTGAGGTCCCTTCCAACCTTACCATTGTATGATTCAATATACCCTACAAGAGCAAGAGGCTTGCTTAAGGGAGACAATCCTGAGAAATTAGAGACTTAACATACCTGGGCTTGACCTTTTTATGGTCTTTCAGGGCATGTAGTGATAGAGAAATATGGGAGCAAAAGAATCACAGAGCATCACAGAATGGTAAGGGTTGGAAGGGACCTTCAGAGATCGCCGAGTCTAACCCCTCCCTGCAAAGCAAGATCATGTAGGGCACGTCACACAGGTACACATCCAGGCAAGTTTAGAAAGTCTCCAGAGAAGGAGACTCCACAGCCTCTCAGGAAAGCTTGCTCCAGGGCTCCACCTCTCTCACAGCAAAGAAGTTTCTCCTCATGATGGGATGGAAGCTCCTGGGTTTTAGCTTGTGTCTGTTGTTCCTTGTCCTATCACTGGGCACCTCTGAACAGAGACCATCACCTTCATCTTGACACCCAAGGTATCACTCAAGCCTTCTCTTCTCCAGGTTGCAGACCCCCAACTCTCTGGGGCTGGTTCATTATGAATCCAGGGAGAAAAAGAAAAGGGCTGGGGAAAAAAAAAAAAAATTAAAAAATTTTATATATATAAATAATATTTAGACTTATAAAATATAAAGTATAATATGTATCACATATTAATANAGACACAATATAAATATATATTATATATATACATATACCATATGATGTAATATAGTGTGATGTAATGTAATATAATATAATACAATATAATGTAATATAGTATAATATAATATGGTATAATATAGTATAATATAAAGTGTTATGATGTAATATAATGTAATAAGATATAATAATGTAATATAACAATATAATACAATGTTATGTAATATTATATTATATGATGTTATTTAATGTTATCTAATATAGTGTTATATAATATTATATGATATAATGAAATGAGTTTTTTAGAAATGGAGTTAACTGAGTTGTCTGAGAAGGCAGCAGAGCCAGATAGAATCATAGAATCACAAAACCCTCGAATCACTGAATCATGGAATGGTTTGGGTTGCAAGGGACTTAGTTCCAAGCCCCTTGCCATGGATATCTTCCCCTAGACCAGGTTGCTCAATACCTTGTCCAAGCTCAGCTTGAACACCTTCAGGAAGGCTCTGAATGTGCTTGTGGCTTCAGTAGGGCAGCTGAAATGTTCCCCTTCTCATTTTCCCTAACAGATACTTCATTTGAAGATTTATGGTGGATATCTTCTATCTTGCTATTATGAACCTATAGAGGTTTAAATGTAATTAATCATCCTGAAGAGCCTTGCTGCTAAGGAAGGAAGAACATTCACTTCTGCAGGCTTAGTCAATAAAGAGAGGCTTTTCAGGCTTCCTTAATTGACTGCCGTTTGTCACCAATTTGCACACAGCAAAATTCTGTTCAGGGTACCCTTGCAGGCTGGGTTGCCAAATCAGAATAAAACAGAACTTCCAACACCCACCAAAAAAATAAAAAGAAAGATGCCTGTAGCTATTTCCCCAACCCACCTCCTCTTCTGTCAGTTGGGTTTTGATGTCTGAATTTCTACAGAAAACAAGGTTAGGAGTTAGATGAACTTGTTGTAAATCTCTACCAGGCTAAGAAGGATTTAAGAAACCTTTAAGGAAAAGTGCCAGAGAATAAAGGCCTATAAATAGCCCCAGCTAGCCTGAAAAATTTTGGCTCAATAACTGCAAAATTCCCTGTTGCACGGATAAAACTCTTCAGTCTTGGTCAGGAGTGGAACATGAAAATTCATCCTGGGAACAGCCATTCTGGTGATGAAAAGGTCTGAGCAGATTCTCACAAGTGAGGAGATGAACTCAGAGAAGTAAATAACAAGAAAGATGTAGCAGCAGCACAGTGAGATCTGTTAGGTTGTTTCCTCCTCAGGAAATTGATAGAATCCCCACTGCTCAGGGTGTTTGAGCTTAGCCTGGGTATTGCAGCTGTTGTGTAGCTCTACCTCTGCAATAGAGAAATAATACAAAGAACTCATCCTGGCACAGCTAGGGGCACAAACAGCGGTGTTTATCTAAAAAAAAGTAAATAACATAAACCTACCAACCAACAGCACATCCCTACCCACTTCTCTGAAGTAACAAAGTGTAAGAAATTGGTCCTGCTTGCTCCACTTTTCTCCTGTCTTCTAAAGCTTTGGAAATGATACTGCTGCCCCCAAAGACACTGTCACTTGGCACAAGAAAAGACATAGACCTCTTGGAGCAGATCCAGAGGAGACAGAATCACAGAATCACAGAACCTTAGAGGTTGGAA
>VWZE01019344.1:19506-34550 GCA_013396675.1 Eubucco bourcierii
AGAGAGGCTGAGGGAGCTGGGATTGGTTAGCCTGGAGAAGAGGAGGCTCAGGGGAGACCTTCTTGCTGTCTACAACTCCCTGAAGGGGGGTTGTAGCCAGGAGGAGGTTACCTTCTTCTCCCAGGCAAGCAGCACCAGAACAAGAGGACACAGTCTCAAGCTGTGCCAGGGGAAGTTTAGGCTGGAGGTGAGGAGAAAGTTCTTGCCTGAGAGAGTCATTGACTGCTGGAATGGGCTGCCCAGGGAGGTGGTGGAGTCAGCGTCCCTGGAGGTGTTCAAGGCAGGTTTGGACGTGGCACTTGGTGCCATGGTCTGGTCTTGAGGTCTGTGGTGGTGGGTTGGACTTGATGATCTTTGAGGTCTCTTCCAACCTTGGTGATATTGTGATACTGTGAAACCAACCCCCATTATCCTTGTCACCAGCTGAAAAGAAACCTAAAAAAAATCTATCTTTTGCCTGCATCATTGCAAATTGTCCACTTCAGGAATCCTGTACTGGATATTCCTAGAGGGTCATTGATCACTTAGATCAAAGTATTGCTACTGTTCTCTTCCCTAACTGGATTATTGAATATGGTAAGTTAAAACAGCAAACCCCACATCCATTCTGAATGTCTGGATGCTATCAGTTTGTACTGAAACTTACATTTTAAGATTTTCAATTAGAGTGGGGATTCATGGACTTCCAGGAGCTGTTCAGAGTGCACACATTGGGAATTCTATGTCCTCAAAATTAATATAAATCACACTCAAACCTTTTACTTAGCAAAATAACTTCAAATCAATCTTGTTAATGGCTGATTAGCCATACCACCTAAATGGTTGCAGTGCAATGCAATGTATTACGCTGGAGAGCAGAACTGCCTAAAAGTGGAAACCAAAATCTCTAGGATTTAAAGATGCAGAACACTGGGGAAGCCACTGGACCAGTACTCATTCCTACACTGCAATTACAGAATCACAGAAACATTCAGGTTGGAAAACACCCTCAGGGTCACCAAGTCCAACCCCTATCCCTACTGTACAAGGTGCACCCTAAACCATAACCTCAAACACCACATCCAAACGACTTTTAAACACATCCAGGGTTGGTGACTCCACCACCTCCCTGGACAGCTCATTCCAATGTCTGACCATTCTTGCTGGGAAAATGTTTTTTCTACTATTCAGCTTGAGGCCATTCCCTCTTGTTCTATCATCATTTACCTGTGAGAAGAGACCAGCACCAACCTCTCCACAACATCATTTCAGGTAGATGTAGACAGCGATGAGGGCTCCCCTCAGCCTCCTCTTTTCCAAACCAAGCCCAGGTCCTTTAGTCCTCATAATATTTATTTCCCAATTACATGGTTTGTGCTTTGTAAGAAATGATTCAAGTGTCAAAAATGGGTCATGTGTTATCATGCCATCTTTACAACTTTTGTAAATTAAGTAAAGGGGAGGAAAAAAATAAACCAAACAACAAATTAGTGTGATGTAGTAAAATGGCAATAGTACATTTATGTAAATGCCTCCTTCATGAAGCTTCTCCTCAAACAATCTGAATTATAGCTAATTCTCAACGTAAACAATAAAATGTCAGTGTTTGACAGTTGTGCAATTATCATAGAATCATAGAATCATAGAATGGTAAGCTTGGAAGAGACCTCAAGGATCATTTAGTTCCAACCCCCTGCCATAGGTAGGGACACCTCCCACTAGCACAGGTCACTCAAGACTTCATCCAACCTGGCCTTGAACACCTCCAGGCAGGGAACATCCACAACCTCCCTGGGCAACCTGTGCCAGTGTCTCACCACCCTCACTGCAAACAACTTCCTCCTAACATCCAGTTTCAACCTCCCCTCTGCCAGTTTAAACCCATTGCCCCTTGTCCTGTCATTGCAAGACTTTGTAAATAGTCCCTCCCCAGCCTTCCTGTAGGTCCCTTCAGATACTGGAAGGCTACTATCAGGTCTCCTGGAAACCTCCTCTTGTCCAGGCTGCAGAACCCCAACTCTCTCAGCCTGTCCTCACAGCAGAGCTGCTGCAGCCCTCTGAGCATCTTCGTGGCCTCCTCTGGACTCGCTCCAACACTTCCATGTCCTTCCTGTGCTGGGGGCTCCAGAACTGCACACAGGACTCCAGGTGGGGTCTGAGGATAGCAGAGCAAAGGGGCAGAATCCCCTCCCTTGCCCTGCTGCCCACACTGCTTTTGCTGCAACCCAGCACACAGTTGCTGTCTGGGCTGCACTCACACTGTAGGCTCACGTTGAGCTTTTCAGCACCCCAGACCCCCATGCTCGCCTGGAAGAAACTAATCTAAATGGATGACTTAAAGCAGTGGAAGGCTCTAGAACAGGGTTTCTTTAGGTAAACACAGCCTAGATTTCAGCAGAAACTATTTCAAAGCCCTGCATTAATATGAAATGATTTTTAAAACTGTGAAAGACCTCTGATGTGTTAATGGACTTCATCTTCCAAATGCCTGCCAGATATATATTTTTCCTTTCATGAAATGCAACAAGTCCTTTCAGATTCCTTCTGAGGTGAAAAGAATTAATGTTCATTCCTGGAAGCGTGAGAAATTATGCTTTATCTGTAACTATAATATCTTTATAGACTCTACCCCTACCTTGTGCTGGTTTGAGGCTAATTGGAATATTTTAATGAAAAAAAAAAAAACAGATTACAGGCTGTGAAAAGCAAACAATGGTGATGTCTGCTGCACTCACAGGCTTGCTGAGATGTATAAGAAAAAGGACACAACCATAGATAAGATACACAGTCTCAGTCTCTCTAGCTGATGTGTCTTCTGGCCTCTCTGCTGAGTAACCTACCTAACTGCTTCGCTACTAAACTCCCTTGCCCATCCTCCAAACTCACCTTGCATGTAAGCCAGACCCTGGGGTAAGGTAGAGGGGTGGAAAGAAGGTGGAATGGTGGTTGAGAGCCCCTCCTGGAGACTCTGACCTTTGGCAGGAGTATTATGTTTCTGTATTACCTTTAACTTGTATATTTCTATAACTATTCCTGTCTATTGTGTCTATATCTGCTTGTATATTGTGCTAAGCTTTAAATAAAGCTTCAGTCCTTAATTTCCAGCTGCCTGAATCTAGTCTGGGTGATTTCACAAAGAGTAGGGGAGGCAAGGAACTCCCAAACCATCACATACCTAAAATGCATGAGTCATGAACGGATACCTAGTCAGAGGTAGGAACCATTAAAACTGAGGCATCCAGAAATCATCAGCACACATCTGGAAAACAAGTGATGCCAACAATCCCAGAAGGTAGAATATCCTTTTTTGTTTTTTTTTTTTTTTCCTGTAGAAAGTAACAAAACATCTACCTGTTACCTTCCCAGCACTCAGATTTCAAATTTCAGATAATATTTAAAGAAGAAGAGCTAATTTATTTTTTTTTTTTAGAACAATTGACAAAATCATTACTGTGTTTAAATAGGATACAAATGAGCTGTTACAGATTCTACAAAACACAGCTCTAAAATGTGATTATAACTATGGCACTGTCTCTTGGGAAAAGGTAGAGGCATATATTGAAACAATGATGTAGCTTTTAAGTGTTGCTAAGAGCAGGGTGTGGGAAAGCTGCAGTGAGCAAATCAGGAGCTGGTGACACCAAATATAGGAAGACTCTCACAAATCCACATTCACTTCAAGTCCTTCTTTGTTGTGGACCAGAATGTGAAGGGCAAAAGATCCTCCCCCTGCACTTTAGGGAGGTTATAGATTATAGATAGGGTCACCAAGGGCAGATTGCAGGGGTGGGAGAAGACTGAGCTGTTGGATGTCCAGATACAAAGCAGCAGCAGGAACAGCAATATCAGCACTGCTCTCTTTTTTCCTCAGATTTTCCAGACTTCACCTACACTGACAATTTCAATGCTTGAACAGGGAGAGCACTTTGTCTTTGCTGCCAGTTTAGATCCTTAGCTTCTCTCCTAAGACTGCTGAAGTGTGCTTTCCTCCGTGTCACATAGAATGAGGATTACTGTGTTACTGGTAACGACTACATAGAACTCTGAATAGCAAGGTTGCCACACACCAAACACAGAACCATAGAATCGTAGAATCACAGAATCATAGAATCACAGAACCATAGAATCATAAAGTCATAGAATCATAAAATCATAGAACCATAGAATCATAGAGTCATAGAACCATAGAGTCATAGAACCATAGAATCATAAATTCATAGAACCATAAAGTCATAGAATGATAGTCATAGAACCATAGAATCATAGAGTCATAGAATCACAGAACCACAGAATCATAGAACCATAGAATCATAGAGTCATAGAACCATAGAATCATAGAACCATAGAATCATAGAGTCATAGAATGTGACCTCATTGCTGTCTACAATTACCTGAAGGGAGGTTGTAACCAGGTGATGTTGGGCTCCTCTGCCAGACACCCAGCAACAGAACAAGGGGACAGAGTCTCAAGTTGTGCCAGGGGAGGTATAGGCTGGATGTTAGGAGGAAGTTCTTGCCAGAGAGAGTAATTGGCATTGGAATGGGCTGCCCCGGGAGGTGGTGGAGTTGCTGTCCCTGGAGGTGTTCAAGAAAAGACTGAATCAGGCACTTAGTGCCATGGTCTGGTTGATTGGATAGGGCTGGGTGATAGGTTGGACTGGATGATCTTAGAGGTCTCTTCCAACCTGGTTGATTCTATGATTCTATGATATTCAGATATTTCTTATGGCAAAACACTCATCTCTCATACATGTATGGCATTTGCCTCCATTCCATCCAAGTTTTTCTAATGATTCACTTAGACTTGTATAACTGTCCTAATACTCATGCTTCTCTTAAGGTCTCCTCAAGTTCTTGTTTCTCATGGCAAGTGCTTCACTCTGACAATGAGACTGAATGATCAACACCCACAGCTCTAGGAACTTGGAAGGTGGAAGTAAAACTGGAGCTGGGCTTTGGAATTGACTCCAAAAGAGAACAGGTCTTGTCCTGCAGGGCCTCTTAGCTCCTTAGGGACAGTCTCACCAGGTCTGGATCTAGAAAAGATGTATCCAGAAACAATCAAACCCAGAGTGGCACAGTCACAACATGCAACACTGGATTTTAAAATGCAGTCTGAAGGACTGCTTTGCATTGGGCAGATGCACAGTTTTGGTGTGACAACACACATCACAGAAGCAAAAAAAACATAGAGTAAAATTTGTGGAGCAGCTTAACTGTCAGTAATTTAAACAATGCAAAGCTAGAATCCTGGATATAATGTCATAAACAAAAAAAAAATACATATAATAAAAAACTATCCAAACCAAGGCAGAATCTGTACAATATATTTACCTGGAGCAGGAACTGAGAGGATTTGAGAGAGGGCATAACAGGTGCTCACTGTCTGATGGAGAGGACATCACAACCATAGACTGAAAATGAGAGAGTAAAAATGCCTTGCATCTGCCATAGCTGGAGTGCCAGTGTTTAGAGATCACAGCAGGAGGAGCAGGAATAGCCAGTGCAAAATATCTCTTGCTTTTGTAGCTCTTTGCAATCTCTGTCACATTTCAGCTCAGTGCCAAGGGCCCCACGTATCCATTCAAATTATGGCCTGAAAGGCAATTGACTTTGACTGACCCTCAGAGCGTTACCCCCAAAGCTTTCCTACTCAGCTTAGGGGAAAATGCTGAGATGATTTGCAGCATCTTGCACAGAAACCACAGGAGACAGAGGCCTCATTCTCTTCTCAATTGCCTAAGGCTATATCCAGAAAAACCCTTCTCACATCCATCGAGTCTGATCCCACTTTGCACGCCAGATGCCATTCACTATTCTAATAACTCCAAGCAGCCCTGAAGCCTCTTAGCCACTCCCTGGCAAGAAGCTCTCCCTTGGAGGTTTTCCGTTGCCCCAGGAAACAGGATATTTCCAGTGCCCCCTGAACACACTGCAAGCTGTCAGCACAACTTCTACAAAACACTGACAGGTGAGATTTCACCAGAGACTTGCCACAGAAGTTGGATGGCTTTGGGTGACTCCAGGCACAAACGGCAGCGTTTATGCCACCTCCACACGTAGTCACAAATGAATGTTTGGCTCTTTGCACAGGAATGTATCTGAAGGGGCTGCAGAAAGGCTGGGGAGGGACTATGTACAAGGTCTTGTAATGACAGGATGAGGAGGAATGGGTTTAAACTGGCAGAGGGAGATTTAAACTAGGTGTTAGGAAGAAGTTCTCTCCAGTGAGGGTGGTGAGACACTGGTACAGGTTGCCCAGGGAGGTTGTGGAGCACAGAAGCACAGAATCTTCCATCACATTCTGTGCTTCTGTCATCCACAACCTCCCTGGAGGCATTCAGGACCAGGTTGGGTGAGACCTTGAGCAAATTCTTTTAGTGGGAGGTGTCCCTGCCTATGTCAGGGAGTTGGATCTAGATGATCTTTGAGGTCCCTTCCAACCTAAACCATTCTATGATTCTATGACTCTATGACTGAAACAGAAGAATCATGTTTTGAAACAAGGATACCAGAGCAAAGAAGCATTTTGTATTGGCTTGTCCTGTTCTCCTTGCTGTGATCTCCATGCTGGCCTTGCAGATGTGAAGCATTTTTTTGTTGTTCCTTCATTCCCATTGTGCAGTAGAGGGCACACAATACAAGAAACACTGTGAATATATTAATCAATTGCTCTCAAATACTCAACTCCTCTTCCTGCTCGTGGCAGACTATCTTTGCAAAGAAAGTATCACAGTATCACCAAGGTTGGAAGAGACCTCAAAGATCATCAAGTCCAACCCATTACCACAGCCCTCAAGACTATACCATGGCACCAAGTGCCACATCCAAACCCACCTGGAACACCTCTAGGGACAGTGACTCCACCACCTCCCTGGGCAGCTCATTCCAGCAGTCAATGACTCTCTCAGGCAAGAACTTTCTCCTCACCTCCAGCCTAAACTTCCCCTGGTACAGCTTGAGACTGTGTCCTCTTGTTCTGGTGCTGCTTGCCTGAGAGTAGAAAGCAACCTCCTCCTGGCTACAACCACCCTTCAGGTAGTTGTAGACCTGAAGTTGTTTAGTTGCTTTTACTTCTAGAGTTAGCAGTGGATACTAGATGTAAGGTTTGAGGAACAAACAGGACTTCTTTAGGTAAAAATAATTTACTAGATGTCTTTAGTATCTTTAATAAAAAGATTTATAGCTAGTCTTAAACTTTCTTATTTTTTGATATCTATACAAGACCAGGTTCTGGTTAGGTCTTGAGGTCTTAATCCTAAGAAATGAAGGACAAATATGTAAGGAATTGATTATCAATTCTGTCTGAGAAAAAAAGAAGACAGATGGGAACTAGTAGGCTAATCATTCAAAGCAGCATGTCATAATAACCCCTTCACACAGCTTTGCCTTAAAAGACATAGGATGTACTTTTGCCCACATATGTCTCACAGAAAAGCTGTTAGAGAATTTTTAGTTCATTGACAACTAAAAACGTCCTTCTAGTTTCCAAATTTAATTGTATTCATGATTGCTTTATACTGCTTTGTCCTTTTGCCAACATTGCTCTTTAGCTTTAGCACTTCTTTTGCTTCCTCAGTCATTTTCCACACATGAGCTTGCAACTTATTAGTCTCCAAATGCATGACCTTGCACTACATAGCAATGAATTGCAGTTGATTTGGACTCCTCCAGGCCATAAGTTCATCCATTTCTTACTAGCTGACAGGTTGCTGCTGTTCAGATTCCTGTCACCTGCATATTGTACGAGTACACAACTCCTTTTAGGTGCAATGACAGTAACAGATACACCAAAAACAATTAGACAGTTCTGTAACCTCCACCTCCAGCTAAAACTTCCCAGTGTTTCCTGTAGTTCGCAGACCTTTACATCATTCTTAATTCACTCTGCAACTTTCATTCTGATGAGCATTACCTCTAATTTCCCTAAGAGTTGCCAAATCACATATACAACTACAGTCCAGCTAGAGGAGTCCAATTGCATTTCGTTATACAGAAAATGAGTTATCTTATCAAAGAGGTCTCCATGGATTTATCCTCAATGTATTCCATCAAATCAGTGCTGAGAAGTGGCCAAAAAGACAAGTTGCTGAAAGACTGTTTGCAAAAATGCCAGGTGCTCTATTTTTCAGGCGGCGCAGTTTGCCTTCATTACTC
Source organism: Eubucco bourcierii (assembly GCA_013396675.1). Lineage (NCBI taxonomy): Eukaryota > Metazoa > Chordata > Aves > Piciformes > Ramphastidae > Eubucco > Eubucco bourcierii. The sequence continues at coordinate 27,643 of VWZE01019344.1, forward strand.
CTAATCCAAACCTCTATTAGTGGCAAATGTGACGCCAGTGCCAATCTCTGTCACTGCTGAGATAAACCAAATTCCATCATCACTAGGATCTGAGTAACCCTATTTATCCCAGCAGCTACCCAGGGGCTGAGAACCTCCCCATCTTCCCTGTCTTTCGATTTGCATCGTGTACAGGTGCAGCATATTCTGCTGTAGTCAGAAAATTACATCTTTAGCAGCATGCTCTGAATAGAGCAGAAGGTTCAGTCAGGGAAGTGACAAGGTAAAAATGTGCTCTCTTTTCCCAGGTTCATAATGACATTCATGAAGAACTGAGCCAATAAATACAGGCTTTCACATCATCATAATGCCCCTGGTGTGCAGGACTCCTGTGAACAGTTATCTCCTGAAATGTGCCAGTCTGATTTGTCCTATATACAGTTGTTTCTTTGGGATGTATTTCATTGGGAAGAACTTGGAAATGTAGAGGAAGGAGGTGATAATGAAATGTAGTATTACTATATACAGTGATTGGCATCTCAAATGGTTCTAGTTTGTGGTACAGCCCCCTGAGCCAAGGAGCTGCTCCATCTCTAAAACCACTCTGACCTGTACCCCAAGCTTCTACATAAGCCAAGGGTAGCACAATAGAAGTTGGAGAATACATCTTGTGAGGGAGCTGGGGATAGGTAGTTTGAAAAAGAGGAGGCTGAATGGAGACCTCACGGCTGTCTACAGCTACCTGAAAGGACCTTGTGGAGAGGCTGCTGCTGGTCTCTTCTCACAGGTAGAGACAGGACAAGAGGGAATGGCCTCAAGCTTCAACTGGGTAGATTTACACTGGAGATCGAGAGATGTTTTTTCCCAGCAAGACTGGTCAAGCATTGGAATGGGCTGCCCAGGGAGGTAGTGGAGTCACCAACCCTGGGTTTGTTTAAAAGTCATTTGGATGTAGTGCTTGGGGATATAGTTTAAGGGTGAACTTTGTAGAGTAGGGATATGGGTTGGACTTGGCGATCCTGAGAGGCTTTTCCAGTCTCAATGTTCCTGTGATTCTGTGATATTAGCAATTTGCTAAAGCCTATTTGTCCACAGTTACCATGCATTTGGCTTCATTCACAACACCTAATGCCAAAAGCACACTTAGTAGAGTTCTGTTAAAACTCTTTGGAAGCTTAGATCATCACTGTGCACAAAAGTGTGGTGTACTTTCACTTCAACTATGCATATGGGTAAGAGGTAAATGTATGTACCTCTCCAGAAACTGTCCCCTCTAAGGGTGGCTAATCCTCCACAGTAACTGTGCTGGTTTGAGGCTAATTGGAGTATTTTAATGAAAAAATTATATTATAGGCTGTGAAAAGCAAACAATGGTGATGTCTGCTTTGCTCATAGGCTTGCTGAGAGGTATAAGAAAAAGAACACGAACACAGGTAACACAGACAGAAAGTCTCAGTCTCTCTAGCTGTTCTTTTCTTCTCCTCTCTGTTGTGTAACCTAACTAACCACTCTGCTTCTAACCTCCCTGGCCCATCCTCCAAACTCACCTTGCACATAAGACAAACCCTGAGGTAAGGTACAGAAGTGGAAAGAAGGTGGAAGGGTGGTTGGGGGCCCCTCATGGGGACTCTGATTTCTGGGAGAGGGATTGTGGTTTTGTATTACCTTTAACTTGTTTATTTCTGTAAATATTAATGTATATTGTATATATATCTGCTTGTATAGTGTGCTAAGCTTCAGTCCTTAACTTCCAACTGTCTGAGTCTAGTCTGGGTGATTTTACAAAGTGTTGGGGGGGCAGGTTTGTGCTTTGGAAGAGAGCAATGTATTTATGTCACATTGCCTACTACAAAGTCCCTGAAAGTGAGCATATGAACTTATAAAGGGCATGTCACACTCATTTCAGTAGGCTTATTAGTGATTTATTTAATTCTTTTTAAATAAAATCTAATAAGAAATTATGTAAGTCATGGTCCCTGTCCCTCCCAGTCTGCTTGTAACATAAAATACAGCAGACTGTGACTGCTGTTGGGGAGAGTTGCACCTGCTGTTGAGAGAGTTTGGGCTCTTCACTCTGGAGAAGAGAAGGTTTCCAGGAGACCTCAGAGTAGCCTTGCAGTATCTGAGGGGGCCTACAGAAAGGCTGGGGAGGGACTATTAACAAGGTCTTGTAATGACATGGCAAGAGACAATGGGTTTGAACTGGCAGAGGGGAGATTGAAACTGGATATTAGGAGGAAGTTGTTTGCAGTGAGGGTGGTGAGGCACTGGCACAGGTTGCCCAGGGAGGTTGTGGAGCACAGAAGCACAGAATGTGACCAACGATCACATTCTGTGCTTCTGTGCTCCACAACCTCCCTGGAGGTGTTCAAGGCCTTGAGCGACCTGTACTAGGCCTTGGATGAGGCCTTGAGCGACCTGTACTAGTGGGAGGTGTCCCTGCCTATGGCAGGGGGTTGAAACTAGATGATCCTTGAGGCCCTTACCTTACCATTTTATAATTCTATGATTCTGTGAAAAAGGAACACAGTTTTAGTCTTACCCATGCTGGGATTTTGGATAACCAACTACTCAGGCACATATATACACATATATATGTGTATATACTGTATGTATATACACATATACATAGAGTGTATACACACATACACTGTATACACAATACAGATTTCTATTGCAGGCTGAAGCAAAGAGCAAAAGACCATAGTCAGACAACTTCCAGAGTATCACAGTATCACCAAGATTGGAAGAGGCCTCAAAGATCATCAAGTCCAACTCGTTACCACATATGACATGGAAATGTAGGACATTAGGTCAGATACTCCCTGCAACTACTCAAAATTTGTGACTTTTTTAGCCTTACTTCCCAAGGAATAGCCTAAGATATTTCACACCTGCATGCTTTATGAAAATCAAGCACAAGACAGAGAACAGATGCTATAAATGGTGTCATCATAGGTGGGAAGAATTAAGGTACTGCTCTTTTTTTTTTGGCAGCAGCAGCAGCAGCAACCAGGCTAATAGACATTTACTGGCTGTCCACTCAGCAGCACATCCATTGTGTTGGACAAACCACAGCTCATACTTTCTCTCCTGGCCTTGTAGGGCTTGTAGGTTCATCTGTATTTTAAATGTGCAGAGTTTTATGTGAAAGGACTTACATTTCTGTAAAGCTCCACATTAATTTTAAAAGAATAATTTAAGAGGTACCACAACAGAGGCATTGATATGCGGCGCCTACTGCGAGAAACCTTTAAACTCTTAACAGCACGAGCAATAAACAGATGAAAAAACAGTGAACAAAACACTGAACAAAAATCTGACAAGTTGGATGAGCAATGTCAAACCATACATTGACTTCTTTTTCTATCCTGTCAGTAAGAATAACATTAAAGGTGGAATGCAAGCAAAAACAGCCCCACAGTAATCAGAACGGATAAAGACTCTGTTTATACTGTCCTGGCACAAAAGAACACAGGAAATGTCAGCATAGAAGAGACAATTTTGTCCCATCACAACCAATATCTTTCCTCCTAATACTTCATGATACTTGAGAAGAAATATTTTGGCATTGTCCGTTGTACTGTGTGATGGAAAGATGAAGAAATTCCTCACTGAGCCCAGAGAGCTTGGAGAGATGAAGAAATCCCTCACTGAGCCCAGAGAGCTTGGAGAGGTGAAGAAATCCCTCACTGAGCCCAGAGAGCTTGGAGAGATGAAGAAATTCCTCACTGAGCCCAGAGAGTTTGGAGAGGTGAAGAAATCCCTCACTGAGCCCAGAGAGCTTGGAGAGATGAAGAAATTCCTCACTGAGTCCAGAGAGTTTGGAGAGGTGAAGAAATCCCTCACTGAGCCCAGAGAGCTTGGAGAGGTGAAGAAATTCCTCACTGAGCCCAGAGACTTGGAGAGATGGATAAATTTCTCACTGACACGAGAGAGCTTGGAGACACGAAGAAATTCCTCACTGAACCCAGAGAACTTGGAGAGGTGAAGAATCATGAGGCTGTGTGCTGCTTTGAGGCTAATTGGAATATTTTTATGAAAATAATTAGATTCTAGGCTGTGAAAAGCAGACAATGATGATGTCTACTTCACTCATAGGCTTGCTGAGATTCTGAGTGTAAGAACAAGGGCACAACATATAAGGTAGAGAGTCTCTGGGTGTGCTGCTGTGTCTTGTGGCCTCTCTGCTGTGCAACTCAACTAACCACTCTGCTTCTAACCCCTGCCTTGCCAATCCTCCAAACTCACCTTGCACATAAGGCAAACCCTGGGGTAAGGTATAGGGATGGGGAGATGGTGGAAGGGTGGTTGGGAGCCCCTCCTGGGGACTCTGATTTCTGGGAGGGGGATTGTGTTTCTGTATTACCTTTAACTTGCATATGTCTATAACTATTCCTGTCTATTGTGTACGTCTCTGCTTGCACATTGTGCTAAGCTGTAAATGTAGCTTCAGTCCTTAACTTCCAGCTGGCTGAGTCTAGTCTGGGGGATTTTCATAGTGTGGGGGAGCAGGGAACTCCCAAACCATCACACACTGCTTGTGAAATTGCAATTTTAATGCTTGTCTATGCAAGTTGTGACAAAACTAAGTGCCTTAATATACCTACAACAGCAAATGACAGTGACTCAAGTTTTATTGTACACACATATGTCGCATTCGAACTGATAAAGGCCACCTGCACATTTCAGAGGTGAGGTCCTCTGCAGCACTGAGACTAGTGTGGAGATGCTTTCCTTTTGAGAATAGTATGCTGATGGTTTCATTCCAGACCGAGAACACTATCATTCCATTTGTAATAGACAATGTGCTGAGTGCATCAGGCAGAAAATGTAGAATGATTTCTCAAGAAATCATTGGCAACTAAGTTGTGTTATAAAAATCAATAGTTTATCACTTAATGGCTTTACTGGACAGAGAAGAGTATCTATGCTATTTAAAGTTCCCAGTGGTCATCCAAAGGCTGTTTTTCTTTAATTCTTTTAGAAAATAATCTCTGAATCAAAGATGCATGGGGGGGGAAAAAAATATGTAGAAGACATTACATAAAATCTCCTTCTGCAACAAAACAATTGATAGATTGGTATCATTTGGGGTGTTTGAAGAGTATAATTACTGTAAAGCACAGAAGCAAGTGCAAAGAGAATTTCTTTCACTTTATCTTGTTGGACTTGAAGCTTCAGGACTAGAGGAAGCCATGGCAAGTCCTCACTTTTCCTGTACGCTTTCATTGGTTTTAGGTAACTTTAATTTACTACTTGGAAGGAATGAAGTACACATTAGCATATACACTACATAGAGCTGGTAGGTCTTTCAGTTAAAGAATTCAGATGTCATTTTATCTGCAAACAGGTAAACCAGTTGCTCCATACTAAACCAAATGGTGAAGGGGAAAAAAAAAACTAAAGAAGAAGAAGTAAAAATAAAGGATCAAACTGATACTCTTTTTTTTTAGCACTGTGCTGAGCGTCTTTCTACATCCAGGCTAACCAGTTAAGCGCTCTCATTAAATACATCTTCAGGATTTTTAGGGATGAAATGCCTGCCCTAAACTGACATTCAGCCAGCTGATCACATGGGTGGATTCCTATAAAGGCTGAAAAGACACAAGCAGCAAAATTTCCAGTTTCAAGTCCAAGTGCTTTCTGCAGCAGTGCAGTGCATTTATTTCACAGAAAGAATGCAAGGTTTTTGCATGCTTCATGAACAGAATTCATCTGGCCATAGTGGGATACTAATGTCTTTCCTCCTACATCAGCACTGCCTAGTGTGGTGTAAAGAAAAGAGAGGTGCAGAAGAAATGCCTCCACAGCCTTCCCATCCACACTGCAGCTGCGTCCAGCCCAATAACAGTTCCTTTGACCATAGCCCTCTCTGGAGTCCCCTTTCCTGTTGCTTCTTTGGGCAACAAGACTGCAAAGCAATCAAAGTCTAATCTTGGAAGTACAAACCACAGAAGTTGGCCCAACTATTACAGGATTTGTACTGATGGAGTATTTTTGGGTCTTAGGAAAACAGGCTGTGAACTGACTCTCAGTTTCAACATAATTACTCAGGAATTGTCTTCTTTAAATCATGTTTACTCCATCCTTCTAAAAGAAAAGCCTCAAACTAATGGAAAAATAATATACAGCTCTCAGAGAAATTATTCTGTTCTAGAAGATCAAACAGAGACCAGCCAGGATAAGTAATGAATTCCACTATTTTATTTAGGTGTTTTTTTTTCAGTCAGAAGACCAAGGTACAACTAAAAACGAGACAAAATTCAGAGTTCATGTACCTGGATGAAGCAAGAAGCATTCTGCTGGACAATATTCAGAGATCCACAAATGGCAGCAGATAAACCAGTATCCAGGCAGTTAAATTACCCTGCATGATTAATCCTGGCAAACATGCTGATGGGAAGGTCACTGGCAGAGGAGGAATGCTCAAAGGAAATGAAGGTCAGCCTGGCAAATGTGCCTCAGTTCCATGGCAGCTGTTACCAAGCGAAGGCTGAGCAGGCAACAATGCACTCCATGTCTCCCTCCCCTGTAAGTCAACAACGGCAAGAAGGATCTGTAGAAAATGTCATAGGATGTCTGGGTGTCTTATTTCTTTGCTTAACTAGCATTTGTAATTCACAGAGCCCTCATACCATGGCATTTTACAAAAGTAGAAAGACTATAGATTTGCAGATTACATGAACTGACAGTTTAAAAAGACATGCAGCAAACCAACTCGGACCAATACAATAGAGAACAGCTGTCAGGATGCTCCAAGTTTGAGCAATAGTGTGCAAGTTTGCAGATGGCACCAAGCTGTGTGGCACTTGCTAGAGGGCAGGGATCCATCCAGAGAGACTTGGACAGGCTGCAGAGGTGGGCCCAAGTCAACCTCATGACATTCAACAAGGCCAAGTGCAAGACCCTGCACCTGGGTAGGCACA
>VWZE01019344.1:34711-48896 GCA_013396675.1 Eubucco bourcierii
CTGGAGAAGAGAAGGCTTCCAGGAGACCTTAGAGTAGCCTTCCAGTATCTGAAGGGGGCTACAGGAAGGCTGTAGAGGGACTATTGACAAGGTCTTGTAATGACAGGACAAGGGGTAATGGGTTTAAAGTGTCAGAGAGGAGATTGAAACTGGATGTTAGATTGAAACTAGAAGTTGTTTGCAGTGAGGGTGGTGAGGCACTGGCACAGGTTGCCCAGGGAGGTTGTGGCTGCTCCCTCCCTCAGAGTGTTCAAGGCCAGGTTGGATGAGGCCTTGAGTGACCTGTTCTAGTGGGAGGTGTCCCTGCCTATGGCAGGGGGTTGGAACTAAATGATCCTTGAGGTCCCATCCAACCTTACCATTCTATGAGTCTATGATTCTAATGTGGCAAAATAAGGAATGGATGAAGGAAGTGACAGCACTATTCCTGTGGATGTAAACCCAAGCTATGTCAGTAGAAGTCCTTTAAAAAAAGGGGGCTAGGTTTAATATCACACATCAAACACCCAGTGCTCATAGAATACTCTCCTAAATTAAATCAATTCAATTCCCAGCATGATGCTACTGACATTGTGGTGTTTTAACACAGGAGACCTAACCACACCTTGTGCTTAGGGTATTTGTAAGAAGCAGCAATATCCATGCGTCCCAATTTCCTACTCCAAGATACAGCAAAAATCTCTTCTCTGAAATACGTTGCAACATGTTAAGAGGTTAAGTTCAGAACATAGAATGATTGTATTAGAAGGTAAATATAGCTCAGTTCTCACAGTTTCCCCCAAATTATTACTCAAACATTTTCTAAATGCCCATCATACCTCTCCAGGGCTTTAGTAGATGCAGACTGCAGAGTGGCCTGAAATACTTTAGCCAAAAACATGTAACCCAGCAACTCAGGTACCAAAAGCAACCTATCTACAGATATCACCTTAAAAAGGTCAGTGTAACAAACACCTTAACTGTCTGAACACTACTTTCCAGTGTTTCCCACATTATCATAATTCCAAACCAAACCTTCAAAGTTTGGCTTTGGCTGTACATGAGTCCAACACAACAACACAAGGTTCCTCTCTAGTTTTACAGTACCTGCAATATTTAACTCACAGCCCCTACAACGAACAAACATGTTTGTTTGTTTTAAACTGGAAGAAATAGAGGAAAAGTATTTACCCTCACAGTAGGTCTAAAACCAGTTTTCTTTGGCATCTGGCAAAGGGCACTTGCACAGCCCAATTTTGCCCTGAGCAGGCAGGTAGCTGCTGCATATGCTTTATATAAATTTAGGCTTTTCAGTCTGAATCTCAGCTGCTAATCAGAATTTCTGAACTATTCATGCCTTGGCGTAACTTCTGAGACAAAGGATTCAAGCTTTTTAAATAGACTTATGTATTGAATTTCAAGACAGTTTCATGCTAAACCATATAAATGAACAGTGCAGTTTCTGCTGCCTACAGAACTCCCTGATAGTTTTTAACCTTTATTTCACTGTCGACATCTCTTTTTTTGCACTTGATCTATCAACAGTTTTTAACAACCCACAGCTTAGTTTTAGTACTTTTGTTTTCCTTATCTCATTATCCAAGCTCTGGTTGGTGTAATGCAGTGTACAAGAAAACTACAGTGAGATGTTGTGCTGGTTTGAAGCTAATTGGGCTATTTTAATGAGAGAAATTAGATTATAGGCTGTGAAAATCAAACAATGGTGATGTCTATTCCGCTCATAGATTTGCTGAGACATATAAAAACAAGGACACAAATGTAGATGAGGGAGTCTGGGTCTCGCCCTGTCTTCTGCCACATTAACTGCTTCCATCTGGATCTGTGTAACCCAACTGACCACTCTGCATCTAATCCCTCTTGCCAATCCTCCAAACTCACCTTGCATATGTAAGGCAGATTCTGGGATAAGAGAGGAGGGTGGAAAGAAGGTGGAAGGGTGGTTGGGAGCCCCTCCTGGGCACTCTGACTTTTGGGAGGGGTATTGTGTTTCAGTATTACTTTTAACTTGTATACTACTGTATATAGCTGTAAATATCTGTAATATAGTGTAAATATCTGCTTGTATATTGTGCTAGGCTATGAATATAAAGCTTCATTCCATAATTTCCATCCAGCTGAGTCTAGTCTGGGTGAACTCATTGTGTGTGTTATGGTAGGTAACTCCCAGAACCACTACAGATGTGGTTTCTTTGAAAATCCTGAGGTAAAAGGAACAAGCTAACCAAATCTTATATATTTAAATTCTCCTCCTTGACTAAACCAAGACAGCACTTTTCAGGAGCACAAACAAGGAACAGGGTGATGACGGGACAAGATGCAGCAGAATCCAGGGTGATGATGGGACAAGATGCAGCAGAATCCAGGGTGATGATGGGACAAGATGCAGTGGAACCCAGGGTGATGATGGGACAAGATGCAGCGAAACCCAGGGTGATGATGGGACAAGATGCAGCAGAATCCAGGGTGATGATGGGACAAGATGCAGCGGAACCCAGGGTGATGATGGGACAAGATGCAGCGAAACCCAGGGTGATGATGGGACAAGATGCAGCAGAATCCATCAATGGCTCAGCACTTTCAGTTCATGTATTTAATCATGCAGTGATGAGTTACAGAGCTCTTAATAATTCTTTGCAGAAACATTAAGATGCACTTGGAGGAAGAAAAAAAACCAAACCCTTTTGTCATGAAAAGACGACATAGTTTCACAAAGAAATGCTGTGATCAAAAAAAAAGAAAAAGAGTGGAAAAAATCACTTCAAGGACAGATCGGCTTTTGTTAATATCTCATTATAAAGACCGGAACAAACTGGTTCCCCACGACCTTCTTTCCAGAGGCTTTTGAAGCTTTCAGGGAGTGCTTGCTTATTCTTGACAGGGATGTTAAACTAATGGGGGCGTGCATTGAGAAAAACGGCAGAGCTGCAAGTCCCTTCCAATTCCTTAACACCCAAGGATGCTGATGTGGCTGCTCTGCCTCATAGCTATCTACACATTTCTCAAAGAAACCCAAAGCCACACACCATGCACAACAAAGATTTAAAAAGTCAGTGGCAAACATTTTCAGCAGCGCTTGCACTCGAAACACCTCCACAGACTCTGGGTGCCACATGGCCATTTCCCATGGCCACACTTAGCCTGGGTTCCACAGACAACGAGCGAGGGGGCAGCACTGCCACCTGTGCCAGGTTTTATTCGCTTGGTGAGGTACAAGGGTGCCGCAGCCAACACACCCTCCGAAGTGCTGCCGCGGGCGGACCCTGCACTGACAGACGAGATCCCGGTTGCACGCCGCGGGCGGCCACCCGCCGTGACTGACGGACCGAGCCATGCACCGCCCCTCGCCCGTTCAAACTGTCCCACCGCTCGCCGCCACCTCCCGCCCGCCCCACGGCCAGCCCTGGGTGCGGCCCGTACGGAGGTGCGGCCTGGTCCACAGCCACCCTCGCCCAGGTGAGAGAGCCGGTGGGGGTCTGAGCTTCTCTGGGCCGAGCGGCCCCGATGGGCCGCGGCGTGCGGCGGGGGTGTAGCGCAGCCGCGGAGAACTCCAGCGGCCGGCACAGCCTCGGCGGCGGAAGGGCGAGGGGACCGGCTCGGTGCTGGCGGCCGTGCTGCTGTTGTGCCTCCGGGACATGAGTCTGAGGGGGTGCTGGCGCTTGCACCGTGGGTCCTCCGTCAAAGCATTTTATGACCTGACGTTTATAAAAGCGAATGTCTGGGGTTCAGGTTTTTTTTCCCCTCATAATGCTGCGAACTGTGCATAAAGACTTCACTATGCTGTGTGCAGTTCTGCAGCCCACAGCACAGGAAGGACATGGAACTGTTGGAGCTGGTCCAGAGGAGGCCACGAAGATGCTCAGAGGGCTGCAGCAGCTCTCCTATGAGGACAGGCTGAGAGAGTTGGGGCTCTGCAGCCTGGAGAAGAGAAGGCTTCCAGGAGACCTTAGAGTAGCCTTCCAGGATCTGAAGGGGCCTACAGGAAGGCTGGGGAGGGAGTATTGACAAGGTCTTGTAATGACAGGACAAGGGGCAGTGGGTTTAAACTGGCAGAGGGGAGATTGAAACTAGATGTTAGGAGGAAGTTGTTTGCAGTGAGGGTGGTGAGACACTGGCACAGGTTGCCCAGGGAAGTTGTGGAGCACAGAATCAAAGACCAAAGATCACGTTGAGTGATTCTGTGCTCCACAACCTCCCTGGAGGTGTTCAGGACCAGGTTGGATGAGACCTTGAGCAACCTGTTCTAGTGAGAGGTGTCCCTGCCTATGGCAGGAGATTGGAATTAGATGATGTTTGAGGTCCCTTCCAACCTTACCATTCTGTGATTCTCACATAGGAACACCAGAAGGCTTGGTGTAGTTTATTAATGGCTTTTCTGCCCATTCGTTACGTTAACTTGTGTTTTGAGAAAATATATAGCAGCGTTACAAACTCGGCTTTCATTATTCAATATGTGGGATTCATTTGTCTGGTAGATACTAAAAGCCTTCACCAGTGATGAACTGCTTTCTCTGCTGTGTCCCAGCCTCCCATAAATCAGTGCTGGCTTTGGGCCCACGATGGTGAGCTATGTGTATTAACAATCTCGGGTCTTAGCCTATGTTCCCAGCCAAAGGTAGTGTATTTGTGCCATTTTTCAATGCATATTAGTAGGGGTGCAAATCACTTTATTTCACTTCATATTGTTGACTTTGGAATAGAAAATGTTAAATAAAACACATAGTTTTCAGCACAGGGATACCTACCAGAAGAATGTCGTCATAAACGTATGTCAATAGGCTCTTTTAAGTTGACTAACCATGACTGCAAAGGTTTTTAGGACTATGTGAGTCTGACCATCTCTGTCTCTGTTAGAACAGTTCTTTTTAAAATGTTTATTTGCTTTTACTCTTTGTGAAATAGTCATAGAATCATAGAAAGGCTTAGGTTGGAAGGGACCTCAAAGATCATCTAGTTCCAACCCCCTGCCATAGGCAGGGACACCTCCCACTAGCACAGGTTGCTCAAGGCCTCATCCAACCTGGCCTTGAACACCTGCAGAGAGTGAGCAGCCACAACCTCCCTGGGCAACTTCAATGTACTTCCTGTGCTGGAGGCTCCAGAACTGTACACAGTACTCCAGATGGGGTCTGACAGTTTCCTTGCAACTTTCTGTTTGAATTGTCCATAAACACAAAATATTATTGAAATCTTCCAACGTGAAACATCCTGCTTTAAAGGAAAAATATCCCCATCCTAGGACAACTTGTTATGTGTATTTTTGCAGAGCCTTGTGTGGTTTCTGTGCATGGAAAGATCAGAGGGTGCTTTGGATTGCTGCCACTTTATTCATGTTATGGGAAACGTTGTGAAGCTAGCCGTCAAAGTCAGGGCACAAATCAAGACCTCACTATGTAAATCCTGATAGGAATCCATTCTTCCAAAGATAAATATCTTTCATTGTCTCTTAACTTTATAAATGACATCCTTGATGCTTTGTGGTTGACATTTTATGGCTGTATTTCCAGTTGGACAGATGGTACTAAAGTACATGGTTTGGGGCAATAAAAAATATATATATATATAAGTTTGATCTGTGGCTGAAAAATGAGTGAACTGCTACTTTATGGCATTCTTTAAAGATGTCATAAAATACCTATTTATTTGACAGATATGCAAAAAGTGGAGAGCTTAACACTTCAAGATGCTGTTGATTCTGCTAAAATAATCCCACTGGATCTTAAGTCCTCTTCATTTGTAGAATTTCTGGAGAGGCAAGGAGGAGGAAAGATGAAAAGAGGGAAAATTTTGTAACTATTCACTTTCCAGACTCTTCCCTCTTTTGGTTTTAACCAAAAGGTTAACTAAAGACAGTAAGACCTGTTGGATAATGAAAGCACTTTGTCATATTATCTCAATGGCATGACAAATAGGTCACTCACTTGGTGCTTTTAGTAGCTACCAATCTTAACAGCAACGTTAGCTTCTAATCTTTCATTTTATTAACTTAGTTGTAAACCCAAATACATGAGCAAAAGTGTATCGAAGTGTCACTTGCAGTATTTCTTTTGCCACTATGAAAAGCAAACTGATATTTCACTGATGTAGGTGCAGTAATCAGTTTTTCTTTCACTGAAGTTAGGAAGAATCATCTTGTTAAGATTTTGATACTTAGAAGAGGCATCGGTTTTTTCTGAGTGTCTAAAATGTTCTGCAGACCTGTAAATAACCTAACTTGCTCATAGAATCATTGAATGTCAGGGGCTGGAAGAGACCTCGAAAGATCATCTAGTCCAACACCCCTGCAGAGCAGGATCACCTAGAGCAGATCACACAGGAACACATTCAGGTGGGTTTTTAATATCTCCAGAGAGGGAGACTCCACAACTCCCCTGAGCAGCCTGTTACAGTGTTCATATGGATGACAGATGAAAAAAATCCACTGCACTAGTGACAAATTTTAAGCCAGATTTTAAGAGTGTGCTTCACCTGAGTGTTTGAAATTTGAAGCATAGACCCAGCATCTTCTCAGTGATACCCAAGGACAGAACAAGGAGCAATGGGTGGAAGTTGAAGCATAGGAATTTTCATGTAAGCATGAAGAGGATTTTTTTCCCTATGACAGAACACTGGAATAGGCTGCCCAGGGCAGGTGTGGAGCCTCCCTTTCTGGAGATATTCAAGACCTACCTGGATGTGTTCCTGTGTGATCCTGCTCTGCAGGGGATTGGACTGGATGATGCCTCCAGGTCCCTTCCAGCCCCTGATATTCTGTGATTCTGTGAAGATTTCTAGTGATGGCATGAGATTTCTAGTCCTACAGTAAGTGTTCACTCCACAGTTCATGTATTTTTTCCTACTACCATGTAGTGGTAGTTTTTTTGTGTGTGACATAGACAGGTCTTCGTGGTGTTTTACCAGCACACATATGTTTGCTCTCTGCTCAGAGCTAGCTGAGAGCTATTTCTGTACAATACAGCGTGGAAATAAATTAGTGATGTCAAGCCAAAGCTAATAAACACTGCCTAGAGGCAAAGTGTATTAGCACAGTATTGAACTCAAGTTAATATCTCAAAACGGATTCCACTTGCGCTGTATGCAGAGCTGACTGCATCTTCCTCAGATTCCTGTGCGAGCTGCCATTAGTGAACTGTACACTGGGAAAGCAGTGAAGACAGAGAGAATGCTTTCTGTGTCTTATTTGTAATTCTGGCTGCAGCAATGCCTGCAAATATTGCTGCTGTCCAGCTTACTAGGCAGTGTGATGAAGATGAAACTTGACCTCTGCACACTACACCCTAAATGCTTGTTCGAAATACATAATTGTAGTCGGCATAGAACTTCAGACCAGAATATTAGTAGTGGTCACTGAAAGAGATGAGTTATTCCTGTGTGATCTGGTAGAGGTGATCCTGCTCTGGCAGGGGAGTTGGACTAGATGATCTCTGCTATAAAGACAGGATGAGAGAGTTGGAGCTCTGCAGCCTGGAGAAGAGAAGGCTTCCAGGAGACCTGAGAGTAGCCTTCCAGGATCTGAAGGGGGCCTATAGGAAGGCTGGGGAGAGAATATTGACAAGGTCTTGCAATGACAGGACAAGGGGCAATGGGTTTGAACTGGCAGAGGGGAGATTGAAACTGGATGTTAGGAAGAAGTTCTTTGCAGCGAGGGTGGTGAGACACTGGAACAGGTTGCCCAGGAGGCTGTGGAGCACAGAATCACCCAACGTGATCTTTGATCACGTTGGGTGATGCTGTGCTGCACAACCTCCCTGGAGGTGTTCAAGGCCAGGTTGGATGAGGTCTTGAGTGACCTGTGCTAGTGGGAGGTGTCCCTGCCTATATCAGGGGGTTGGAACTAAATGATCTTTGAGGTCATGTCCACTTCACCAATCTATGATTCTATGATTCCATGAAACATTGAGTGACCTGTTCTAGTGGGAGATGTCCCTCCTTATGGCAGGGGGTTGGAATTAGATGATCTTTGAGGTCCCTTCCAACCTTACCATTCTAGGAATACAGTCAGTGAGAGATGGAATTCCAGAGCTTCCTCTGCTAATTCAAAAGTGAATTTAGGACAATGTTTCAAGGTCCCTTCCAACCTTTTACATTCTGTGATTCTCTTCAATCTCAGAACTTGATTATTTTTCTACAGTGACTTTTATGTCAGGATCTCTCACATTTATTTAGTCTTAGTATTTTTCCCTGAGATGTAGCAAGGGATAACAGAACTGGAGAGTGTGAGGGCTGTTAGGTGCACGATGCTTGGCAGATTTGGGACTGATCTTTAAAGTAAAGGTAGGTGAGAAGAATTTGCTCCAAGGAGAAAGCAGAGTCTTCCTTCACACCTCCTTCACTTAAAAATAATAATTAAAAAAATGGATGATGGTGAAAGACTTAGTCTAGAAGGACAAGCACCTCGCTGTGTGAGTTAGGGTAAAGCATGCATTTTAAAGGTGCATTGTGAAAGAGCATGATTTTGCCTCTTAAATTACCAGTCCTTCACATTTAGCTCTGGCAAATGTAACAATACTAGGGGAATCTGACTCATCTTGGTGCTTACTAAGGCATCAATCTTCCAGTTTTGAGTGGTTCTGGCTTCTTTAAAGGCTGCAGATAACAGCAAAGAGAGGGCTGCAGATGGAAAATGAATGGAAGTGATGCCCCAAACAATTGCTCTGTATGTAAAGTGAATATATACAAAAGGAAGGAAAATGCACTTGCTTTGGAAGTGCTTTCTTGAAAAGGCATTTTCAAATGTCTAGTTCACAATTTAGAATAGTTAAACACAGGTATTAATGCAATCATTCTGGAAAAAAAAAAAACAAACCCAAAGCAATTATTGCAAATTAAACAAGGGGGAAATTTGTATAGAAAACAACCTGAAATACAGAATAATGCAACTAGTATGTTAGATATGCAGTGGCAGTATTAATATGATCAAAAATATTAATTATGGGGGCTTATAGGCTTGTTAATATGGTTTAGAAATTAATTTACCTTATAATTAAAGTTTAAAATGAACTAATGTTTCTGGCAACAGGATGAGATAGCTTTTTACTATCTGATTTGTTTCCATTGCTAATTATTATTGTATATATTATCTGCATAGAATTTTTTCATGACAATTCTAAATGAGAAATTGTTGTTGCTGATTAAAATAATGATGTTTCATTATCAACAGATTGCATCATGTTTTCCTAAATGGACAAATTTATGTTTTATAAGAGAATACTGCTCTAATCCTTTAAGTGTGTATAATCACAGAAACATTCAGGTTGGAAAAACCCCTCAGGATCACCAAGTCCAATCCATATTCCTACTCTACAAGGTGCACCCTAAACCATAGCCCCAAGCACCACATCCAAACCACCCTTAAACACCTCCAGGGTTGGTTACTCCACCACCTCCCTGGGCAGCCCATGTCAATGCCTGACCAATCTTGCTGGGGAAAAAATTCTCCTAATATCTAGTCTACACCTACCCAGTTGCAGTTTTTATGCAGTCATGCATATTGTCACTGAATTTCTACTTCATTTGCTGTCACATGTTTTTATAAAAGATTATCATCTGTTGTCATCTTCTGGTTGTGAGACATGAAGTATTCTTTATGAGAAGTTATACTTATGTTCTCCAGGTCAGCATACTAGAATCATAGAATGGTAAGGTTGGAAGGGACCTCAAGGATCATCTAGTTCCAACCCCCTGCCATAGGCAGGGACACCTCCCACTAGCACAGGTTACTCAAGGCCTCCTCCAGCCTGGCCTTGAACACCTCCAGGGAGGCAGCAGCCACAACCTCCCTGGGCAACCTGTGCCAGTGTCTCACCACCCTCACTGCAAACAACTTCCTCCTAACATCCAGTTTCAGTCTCCCCTCTGCCAGTTTAAACCCATTGCCCCTTGTCCGGGCATTGCCAGACCTTGTCAATAGTCCCTGCCAAGCCTTTCTGTAGGCCCCCTTCAGATACTGGAAGGCTACTCTAAGGTCTCCTNACTGCTCTTGATGAAGCCCAGGACTCGTTTGGCTGCCTGGGCTCAGTCCTGTTTATTAGTTTATTAATTTATTAATTTATTAGTTTATATTTATTAGTTTATAGTAGATTTAAGAAAATTGTTTCGGCCTCAAGAAAACAAAACAAAACAAAACAACAAAACAAAACAAAACAATAAGAACCAACCAAAACAAAAAAAAGTAATTAAAAGTACTTTAAGTGATTGATGCCTGAAGTGAAGCAATGAGCACAGAGTGTGTCAGGTTAGTGAGAAACAGACTTGTGAAAGGACTTCTCTGTGAGCTGACAAGCACTATCTGTGCTCCCAGCAGAGCTTTATGTTATCTCTTGTGACTGGTACTGCCTGTCTGGGGAGATTGACAACTACCTTTTATGTTAAGGATCCCTTCGCTTTCTGTTGACTTCAGGTAAAACTGCAGGCACTCAGCATGATCAGAGAGGAATGTGGGAGGCTTCCAACCCCACCCCTTTGCTTTCTACTCTTCTGTTTCTTCAACTGCAGACATCTCTTAATTCATGTTGACTTCAGCAGCTTTCATATAATAAAGTGTTTATTTTGGGTCTTATAGTAATCATCCTCAAAAAAGAATATTGAATGTGAAAGAAGAGAATTTGTCTCAGAAGTCCCTGCCAGATGTCTCTAGCTGGAATGGTTTCTTTTGCAACTGTTCCATATGTTTGTCTATGTTAAATGTTAAACTTTTCTTTAATGGAGTCTAATGTTTTCCAGTGGGCACTTCATAACACAGAAGAAAAGTGTATTGAAGATGATTTTTCAAGTAGCTGTAAAGCATGAGAAAGCCTTCCTTGTTAAAAATAAGGGCTAACATAAAGTTAATACTTTTACTTGGAATCTAAGGCAGCCCTGAGTGCTTGAGGCATGAAGAGACCATTTTCCAAGATGATGTTAATCTTTTTTTTATCTTAATTCCTTTGTGGTGTAATGCAGTTGGTGTACATTCTGTATTCATGAAGAGTATGTCAAAATAGTAATCATATCTTTTAAATTATGGTTATGGTTTCATTATAGAATTTTTTTTTTCATGTCAAATCCCATATGAAGTTTTTTGTTTTGTTTCAGCATAGGCTCTGTCTCTACCAATTGAGAAGACAAAATTATTTTCCACCTGTGAAAGCCAGAATATGTTCAAAAATCAGTATCAGGTAAAACAAAAACAGTTTGTGGTTTTTTTAACCTCGTTCCTTTCATCTCTAACAACCTCAGTGGGTTGTTCTGAGGGACAAAAACTCCAGATCCAGAAGTGTTTGGTTATTCTGCATTTTTATAGATGCCTTGTGAAATAGTGGGTAACTGCAGATGCTATCAGGTCTAGGATGGACACCATCACGGTGTTACCAATGGCTTTTTGTCTGTCTTTACCCTTGTGGTCAGACCAGGCACACCATCTACTCCCACCCAGTCATGGAAGAAGACTCAGCTCCTCCTATAGTCAGAAAAGTGAGGCTGGTTTGCTCTCTTGGTCCAGCACAGAGTTGTGATAACACTAGTCACATCTCTCATACCTTATTATCCCTTTTGCTGTTTCCTGGCCTTCCTTTTCACCACACTTTGCTTCCCTTTCTCTACACCAGCTCACTCCTGAGACACTGACCCACCCCTAATTACATTTTCTGCAGTGGTCCCAGATGTGCTACATCTCTACTGAAAATTGTGTTTCTGACACTGTTACCTAGGCTAGCTCAGCTTTATGTGGTGGTTCTGACACTGCTGCCCAGGTGCTGATGGCTTTGCAGGATTGTGCTCCCCAAAAGATGCCCTGTGCACCCCTCCAATTGATTGTGGATTTTGACAGTTTGTTGCTTAGCTCCCCCTTGGCTATTTGTGAGATCCAGTTATCTTCCATGGCACTAAGGAACTTCTGCCAGCTTCTCATAGCATTTTGTTCAGCATTTTCTCATGTTGTGTTTGATAGTTCCCTGTGCCCTGTTCAGTTTATCCTGACATCAGGGCCTGCTCAAGGGCTCCTTAACCAAATATATATATGGGAGGAGAATGCAGTTTTGTTAAGGTTTGCTGCAAGCACATACAGATTGTCAGTTCAAAATCTTTTTTTTTTAGCATTCTGAGAGCTTGATCCTCTAAACCTTAGACTTTCAAAATTTAATACTTTTTATCAATTACAGATTTAAAATGTTTTTAATGAGAACAGTTTATGGAATGCCTTTTTGGATCTCCAGATGTGGGCAGGCAGAGGAAAATACCTAATTCGTGGATGGTGCAGACTTGATGCTCTCTGAAAAAAAAATAATTTAAAGAGCATTTATTGTACTGGCAAGACTGCTTGCCTCTCTTGCTCCAGCTGACTTGTGTACAATTGTTTGGGCAGCTGAGCATAAAGGGGAAGTGCAGGCAACTGGGAATGAGAAGAGAGCAGTGGATTTGTAATGATTGATTAGGTCAGCCATGCTGCTGAAAAAAAATCCTTATCAGGCTGCAGGCTGAATACATCAAATGTCATCCAAAAAAAGTGATATCAAATGGGAAAAGTTTTTGAAGCAAATACTTCTGTAAGCAGAGGTGCTAAAGCTTACCTCCCCAAGAGCCTAACAGCACATGTGTTCTGTCCAGGGAGTTTTTGCCTGGCAGAGTCATCGATGATAACTTTCCAAGATTAATTCTCTTGTGTCTTGTGAAGGCTGAAGCAAAATTACCTTTTTTTATGGTGATACTGGTAGGATCAGTTATACTACAAAACCACTGAAGTCATCCCAGAAAGGAAGTACATATTTAGTGAGTTTTCCATACTGTTTGGTCAAATCAGGCTGGGAAATGTCTTTGACATACTCAGATGTTATGGTGGGTTAGGAACTTCCTCCCATCCCCACACATTACTGAAATTTACCAGACTAGTTCAGAGGGCTTGGAAGTAAGTTACTTAAACCAAAGCTGAGTTTACTAGCATATATACATGTGCTGGTTTGAGGCTAATTGGAATATTTTTATGAAAAGAATTAGATTCTAGGCTGTGACAAGCAAACAATGGTGATGTCTGCTTCACTCATAGGCTTGCTGAGATGTATAAGAACAAGGACACGAATACAGATAAGATAGAGAGACTTTTCTCTGGGAGCTGCTGTGTCTTCTGCTTTCGGCTGACTGACCACTCTGCTTCTAACCCCCTTGCCAATCCTCCAAGCTAACCTTGCACATAAGGCAGAGACCCTGGGGTAAGGTAGAGGGGTGGAAAGAAGGTGAAAGTGTGGTTGGGAGCCCCTCCTGGGGGCTTTGATTTCTGGGAGGGGGATTGTGTTTCTGTATTACCTTTAACTTGTCTATGTCTGTAACTATTCCTGTCTATAGTGTATATCTCTGCTTGTACATTGTGCTGAGCTGTAAATAGAGCTTCAGTCCTTATCTTCCAACCAGTTGAGTCTACTCTGGGTGATTTTCATAGTGTGGAGGGGCAGGTAACTCCCAAACCACCACAATACACAATATATTTACAAGTAGTTACAATTATATATAAATGAGAAATAATACAGAAATCCAAACTCCCTCCAGGACAAATAAAGCTACCCAGAAGGGCTCAAAGCTTCCATCTCTTTCTCCCTCTACTTTCCCATACAGACAAACAAAAACAATCAGCAAAGCTTGAGTTGTTATTTGTGAGTGGAAAGATTAGAGTGAAGGAGAAGCGAAAGGAAGCAGTGTCCCAGAATCAAGTGGGACAAATTATTTATATTTTGGCTTTTTATCTCTGCCAGCAAACCACTGAATGATACAGACTTCATCATTATTTTCTTTTTGTAACCAATGATCTAATTTTTCTCATTAAAATATTCCAATTAGCCTCAAACCAGCACATACTCATGTGTCTACAGGATCTGTAGACAGATCCTGTAAACTCCTTTTCCATAGAAACGTCTAATCTGCAGCAGTTTTTAGCAGTGTGCTTTAAAACTTGCTTCATTTCAGTTGTAGAAATAAACCATACCTGAAGAAATCACTGAGAATACTAAAAAATATGACAGAGATTAAAAATTTTGCTTCAGAGAATAACATATAGCTATATATCTCTGTATGTGCATATATATAGATATAGATATATATCTCTATATGTGCACATATAGAGATAGATATGGATATAGGCAGATATAGATATGTGTATATATATATAGATGGATATAGATATGGATATAGAATCCTAGAATGGTAAGGTTGGAAGAGACCTCAA
>VWZE01019344.1:53815-83810 GCA_013396675.1 Eubucco bourcierii
CCTGTCCTCATAGCAGAGCTGCTGCAGCCCTCTGAGCATCTTTGTGGCCTCCTCTGGACCCACTCCAACAGTTGCATTTCCTTCCTGTACTGAGGGCTCCAGAACTGAACACAGGACTCCAGATGGGGTCTGACAACAGCAGAGTAAAGTGACAGAATCCCCTGCCTTGCCCTGCTGGCCACACTGCTCCTGCTGCACCCCAGCACACAGTTGCTGTCTGGGCTGCATATGCACGCTGCAGGCTCATGTTGAGCTTTTCATCATCCCAGACCCTCAGGTCCTTTTCCACAGGACTGCTGTCAGCCATTCCCCACCCAGCCTGGAGTTGTGCTTGGGATTGTGCCTACCCAGGTGCAGGACCTTACACTTGGCCTTGTTGAATTTCATGAGGTTGGCCTGGACCCACCTCTGCAGCCTGTCCAGGTCCCTCTGGATGGATCCCTGCCCTCTAGCAAGTTGACTGTGCCACACAGCTTGGTGTCATAATTTCTCTTTCTCTTTCTAGTGGGACTGATTCAACCATTTTTGACGCTTCAGGTTTTTGTGCCATTGGGACAAGACTTCTCTACTATGTTAATGTAAGAGGCATAAAATTTCCTTGAATACTTAATGTAAAGAATGCCTGATTGCAGCCATTAATCGTGGTGTCAGACTTTACATTAAATGGTGGCTTGAGTCGATAAGAAGTAATTAAGCTAATGAGATCATTGTTTCTTGGGTGTTTTAAATACTGGCATTCATGTGAAGACAGGAGAACCTCTAAAAATCAGAGAATCATAGAATGGTAAGGTTGGAAGGGACCTCAAGGATCATCTAGTTCCAACCCCCTGCCATAGGCAGGGACACCTCCCACTAGCACAGCTCACTCAAGGCCTCATCCAACCTGCCCTTGAACACCTCCAGGGAGGGAGCAGCCACAACCTCCCTGGGCAACCTGTGCCAGTGTCTCACCACCCTCACTGTAAAGAACTTCCTCCTAACATCCAGTCTAAATCTCCCCTCTGCCAATTTAATCCCATTACCCCTTGTCCTGTCATTACAAGACCTTGTCAATAGTCCCTCCCCAGCCTTCCTGTAGGCCCCCTTCAGATGCTGGAAGGCTACTATCAGGTCCCCTCGAAGCCTTCTCTTCTCCAGGCTGCAGAGCCCAAATTCTCTCAGCCTGTCCTCAGAGCAGAGCTGCTGGAGTCCTCTGAGTATCTTCATGACCCTTCTCTGGACCCACTCCAACAGTTCCATGTCCTTCCTGTGCTGGGGGTCCAGAACTGCACACAGGACTCCAGGTGGGGTCTGAGAAGAGCAGAATGAATGGTCTCTTCATGGATGAGGATGCTAAGAGATCTGAAGATATGAGACATGAATTTGCCAAGCATTAAAATAGTAGTTTATGAGGGTCTCATGAAAATTCAGAAGAGCTATTTATAAATTCCTGGGCCTTTTGGTTCAGAGCAAAAATAAATCTACATTCTAATAATCTGGGGGAGGAAAAAAACCCCAAGCAAATAAACGGTAAAATGCTAGAACAGTAAGTGGAGTACTTGGTTGTAAGGAAAATGGTACAGCTGAAACAGGTTTGGTGGTTCTTTTTTCCTGTACCCTCCTTGATAGAATATCAGCATATCATTAATAGATATCATTAGTTAGTGGATATAATTAGTTACACAGAAAATGATATAACAGAGTTTTAAACTTGGGCAATTGTCAGTCTCTGGACAACATTTCCTCCTTAATGACACTGTTTATAAACCAGCACAACCCATTCAGCTTTGTAGCCATTTATGCTATGTTGCCAAATATGCCATTGGAAACCCTTCAAGAAAAGATGGGTTGAATGCTATGCAGTTAAACTGAGCAAAGTCAATGCAGAATTCAGTTTTGGCTTCCATTAAGTTTACATTCATCTGTACCCATATGTGTCTGAACTAAAGGGAAACAGCTCTCATAGGTTTAAGTCAAAGTCTTGTAGGTTTAAGCATCAAGAATTATTGAGAGTAGAGAAATGGTGTTCATTATGTAAACGAACTTATTAAATTAGGATTATGTTGTAATTTTATGTTGCTGGCTAATTCAGATATCTTCTGGGTCTTCATGTAAGTAGAGTTATCTTGGAATGTTTTGTTGTTTGAGCAAAGAATACACTAATGTGGATTGAGTCATATTCATTGCTCTGTTTGTCCACTATTATTTTAACAACTCTCTGTGATGGTTTAGGAGTTCCTTGCCCACCCACACTTTGTAAAATCACCCAGACTGGACTCAGCTGGCTGGAAGTTAAGGACTGAAGCTTCTGCTTGTTTGTGGACAGAATACTGTTTGCCCTGTTTTCCTGGAGCTTAATATTTGGTTTCTTAAATGATCTGACTGTTTCCTCCTACTGAATTTTTGAGTAGCTTCAACTGAAAATTGATAGCATACTAGGCCATCAAATCTGCTTTATCTAAGAGGGGGAAAAAAAACCCAAACAAACAAAAAACAACACACAACACTTGAAGTTTTGTAAGAGCTGCACATGATGATTTATGGTACCTTTTTTCCCCTCTCAAGGCCATCCATCACTGCTGGCATCAGCTGAGCTAAACCTACTAACTTGCTGCTATCAACCACTCATGCGAGCCTCCTGCCATAAATACTAAATCTGCAAACAACTGTTTAAATTAGCTGGTGTGCTTTTTCTTGGGAAGAAATTTTAGTAGAATTTTAGATACTTTAAGTGCCACAATTAGATGAATATCACCACACAAACAAATCAATCTATTGAGCTGCCTAAATAAAAAACCCAAAAACACCCAAAAAGAAAAAACAAAACAAAACAAAACAAAGCATTAAACAGATTGTGGATGAGAAATTTGGTGAAGCATAATAAAATCACAACTCAGGTTGGGAGCATGTAATGTATGCAGCCTTTTTGAAGCAAATAATAGCAAAGCTGTTAGCAATGATGAATACAGCTGTCTGTTGTAGTGGCCAGTTGTTAAATCACAATACCTTACAGGTTGGAAGGGACCTCGAGAGATTGAGTCCAACCTCCCTGCCAAGGCAGCATCCCCTAGGGTAGTTCACAAAGGAACACATCCAGGTGGATTTTGAAAGTCTCTGGATAAGGAGACTCCACAACCTCTCTGGGCAGCCTGTTCAGTGCTCTCTCACCCTCACTGTAAAGAAGTTTCTACTCAAGTTGAGGTGAAACCTTCTCTGTTGCAATTTGTAGCTGTTGCTCCTTGGCTTATTGCTGCTGACCAGTGCAAGGGGATTGACCCCAGCCACTTCTTGCCCAACCCTCAGATATTTGTACACATATCTCAGTGTTATGTATTTTGCTATCTTTCTGGGGAAAAAAAAAAAGGATAAAAAAAGATAAAAAAAAAGAAAAAGTAAGTCAATGTTTTAAAAGATATTTGTGTAAAAGAAAACATCTGGCTTGTGTTGGTGCTGTTTCAGCTCCCAGTATAGGGACATGTCCAGTTGCTAAGACTTCTGCTTGGCATTTTGACAAGCACACTGAGAAGAGAAGGCATGGAGGAGACCTTAGAGTAGCCTTCCAGGATCTGAAGGGGGCCTACAGGAAGGCTGGGGAGGGACTATTGACAAGGTCTTGCAATGACAGCACAAGGGGCCATGGGTTTGAACTGGCAGAGGGGAGATTTAGACTGGATGTTAGGAGGAAGTTGTTTGCAATGAGGGTGGTGAGGCACTGGCACAGGTTGCCCAGGGAGGTTGTGGCTGCTCCCTCCCTGGAGGTGTTCAAGNCTCAGATACTGGAAGACTACTCTAAGCTCTCCTGGAAGTCTTCTCTTCTCTAAGCTTCAGAGCCCCAACTCTTGTCACCTGTCCTCATAGCAGAACTGCTGCAGCCCTCTGAGCATCTTCATGGCCTCCTCTGGACCTGCTCCTCAACTGTTAAGAGTATATAAATATCTCACAACAAATTATTCTTGATCAGTAAAAATGGCAACTCATACTTTCAGCTGGAGGATTGATTCTTGTATGAAAAGGTTTTGTATGAATCACCAGTTCTTTATAATTGCTCATATTTGGAAAGTTTTTCTGTTCTGGCAACCAGATTTGATGATTCTTTTTTTGCACTTGCCACCTGTGTAACCTCCCTTTCATGGATCCTGTTTCAGGGGACTTTGGGGAGTTGGGGTTTTTCCCCCCTTAATTCTCTCCAGAAAAGAATTATCCACAGAAAATTCCAGGATATAAAAATAATGTTAGTTTTTCAGGACTTGTGAAGAACATCTTCACAGCGTGTCCAGAGAAGGGCAATGAGGCTGGGGAGAGGGCTTGAGCACAAGGCCTATGAGGAGAGGCTGAGGGAGCTGGGATTGTTTAGCCTGGAGAAGAGGAGGCTCAGGGGGGACCTTATTGCGTCTACTACTCCCTGAAGGGTGGTTGTAGCCAGGAGGAGGTTGCTTTCTTCTCTCAGGCAAGCAGCACCAGAACAAGAGGACACAGTGTCAAGCTGTGCCAGGGGAAGTTTAGGCTGGAGGTGAGGAGAAAGTTCTTGCCTGAGAGAGTCATTGAGTGCTGGAATGGGCTGCCCAGGGAGGTGGTGGAGTCAGCGTCCCTGGAGGTGTTCAAGGCAGGTTTGGACGTGGCACTTGGTGCCATGGTCTGGTCTTGAGGTCTGTGGTATCGGGTTGGACTTGATGATCTTTGAGGTCTCTTCCAACCCTGGTGATACTGTGATACTGTGAACTTGTTATCTGGGTCCAGGTGACAAATCAGTCTTCCTGGTCTCTTAATGTGTAGAGATTTGATTGATTTTCAACATAACTTAAGCCTGGTTTCATGAGAGCAGAATGCAGTGCTCTGGATTTCAGATGATCAGGCAGCCAGTTCAGTAGGTTGTCTCCTGTCAGACTGATTGACAAGTAGCACATAAAAGATATGTGAAGTACAGACTGCATCTGAATAAGGAAACATAAGACTGCAAGTGTGGCAGATCAGCTGCCCATTGCTATTCCTCTGGGTTTGTATTGTTTAAATGGAGATGATGATATTATTTCATGTTTCTGAAGCACATAAATGGCACTGCAGTTGCTAAGTACTAATAACATACTAATAGCTAAGCTTAGCAGAGGATTCAGTCTTGATTTTCGACCAGGACACAAAGAGATTTCCATTAATAATAAATTGTATGGGAGGTGCTCTTTGCTTAGGAACATCAATGACATACCTGCTTTTGTGTTTGGTAAACTTCCAGTTTAAGGCATTTATAAGGAGACAACCACTTTGATTTTAAGCACAAGTAAGCCTGATAAATGAAGCATCCCTTCAACAGTCCAGCTTTTTTTTTTTTTTTGCAAGTTCATTTTAAGACTTGAATTGAGCATTAACAAATGGTTATAAATTGTTATATACAGAGAAGCAAAATGAATAGGTAATCTGAGAAGATGAGTTTATCTGTGCTCTTGGGTAGTTACTAGCATTTACTTGCAATCTCACTGTAGTTGCCATTGTGAGGAGAATAGTCAATCAAAGCTGAAGATATCAAATAAAATTGAAAATTGAATTGGAAGGTAATTTTACTTTCAAATGGTCTGCAAATGTAGATGTTAAGTGTGAAATGAATGCAGTTAATGACCATAGCTGGGAGAGTTATGCACCTGCTGATCACAGGAATATTATTATAAATGAGGTTGATTTTCCTGTTGACTACCTCATTTTTCTCAACCTGGTCTCATTACTTTTCTATCACGTCTGACCCTTAGATATAAATACTCAGGCACATACATAATAAAAATATATTAACTGCTATATAGATTTTTTTTTTAATG
Organism: Eubucco bourcierii; assembly: GCA_013396675.1. Classification (NCBI taxonomy): domain Eukaryota; kingdom Metazoa; phylum Chordata; class Aves; order Piciformes; family Ramphastidae; genus Eubucco; species Eubucco bourcierii. Next base: position 59,596 of record VWZE01019344.1, read on the forward strand.
CATCTTTGAAAATCAAGATGTGCTGCAGATGTTTTTTTGCACCTGTAGCTTTAACACAAATCCTGCTTTTTTATAAGAACACAAATGATCTGGAGGAGGGCATTGAGTCAGTCACCAGCAAGTTTGCAGCTGACACCAAGTTGGGGGCTGATGTTGCTGGGTTGGAGGGCAGAAGGGCTCTGCAGTGGGACCTCGACTGCCTGCACAGATGGGCAGAGTCCAAGGGGATGGAGGTCAACAAATCCAAGTGCCAGGTGCTGCATTTTGGCCACAACAACCCTATGCAGAGCTACAGGCTGGGATGGGAGTGGCTGGAGAGCAGCCAAACAGAAAGGGATCTGAGGGTGCTGATTGACACCTGCCAGAACATGAGCCAGCAGTGTGCCCAGGTGGCCAAGAAGGCCAATGGCATCCTGGCCTGCATCAGCAATAGTGTGGCCAGCAGGAGCAGGGAGCTCATTCTCCCCCTGGACTCTGCACTGCTCAGGCCACACCTTGAGTCCTGTGTCCAGTTCTGGGCCCCTCAATTGAAGAAGGACATTGAGGTGCTTGAGTGTGTCCAGAGAAGGGCAACGAGGCTGGGGAGAGGCCTGGAGCACAGCCCTATGGAGAGAGGCTGAGGGAGCTGGGATTGGTTAGCCTGGAGAAGAGGAGGCTCAGGGGAGACCTTCTTGCNTTTGGACGTGGCACTTGGTGCCATGGTCTGGTCTTGAGGTCTGTGGTGTAGGGTTGGACTTGATGATCTTTGAGGTCTCTTCCAACCTTGGTGATACTGTGATACTGTGTGTGAAAATAATTTCACCACAAGCACTCAAGGCATTTGACACATGAGAGTTCTAACATTTTAACTCCCATTGTCTGAATTACACCAGAAAAGAGTTTCAGCTAAGTCTGAAAGTTACACCAACTCTCAAGTATTTCTTCCAGAAAATAAGTTACTTGACACAATTTTAAGACAAGCTTCTTCTCTCCAGCTTTGCCTATTCTTCAAATACTTGTTTGCCTATACTTCAAATACAAAGTTTCACCTACTTTGGCCTGCAGAATGCAAATATTTTTGTTCCTTAAAATGTATTTACTGAAATGAGTTGTAAGCTTCTTTAGGTGTGATTATAACTACACACCCAAGGCTGACTGCTTTTTTACAGCATACATACCATCACAAAATCCATATTATTTCAGACTTAGGTGACAGGGTCTGGTATAAATGTGTATATTTGTGTTTAAATGGATGTGTTTAGTATTGCACCTCGGAATATAACCGAGCTGTACATTTACTAATGGCCTTTTTATGATGTGCCTAACATTTTTCAGGAAGGAGAAAGAGAAAACTATTCATATAAAAATATATAAAATTTAAGCATTGAACTAATAGAAAGTGAACTTAGGTTTTTGTTACCAGCCCTTTGGAGGTGTGCATGACTGAAGTCTAGGTTTCTACTGCTTTGTGGTAGGATCATTTAAAGTAACGTTCTCCCTTGAGAATTATGCAGTCTGATTCAGCAGGAATCACAGAATGTTAAGGTTTGGAAGGGACCTCTAAAGATCATTCAGTCCACCCACAGCAAGGTCACCTAGAACAAGTCACACAGGAATGCATCCAGGCAGGTTTTGAATGCCTTGAGAGAAGGAGACTCTACAACCTCTCTGGGCAGCCTGTTCAAGGTCTTTGTCACCCTCACAGTGAAAAAGATTTCCTTATGTTTGTGTGGAACCTTCTCTGCTCTGGCTTGCAGCTGCTACCCCTTGTCCTATCATTGGACATCACTAAGAAGAGCCTGGCTCCATCCTCCCAACACTCACCCTTCACATGTTTGAATAAGATGCATGAGGTCACCCTTCAGTCTCCCTCTTACAAGCTAAAGAGACCCAGCTTCCCTGGTCTCACAAGGGAGATGTTCCACTCCCTTCATCATCTTTGTGGCTGGATTCTCTCAAGCTGCTCCATCGCCTTTCCAATGGTGGAGGTGAATTATAGTAGGTTTGTGTATCAGCACTCAGGTTGCAACAGCTACTTAGTTGCTCAACTCTATGCATAACCAGGAGATCTAGGAGTTCCTAGCAACCACTACAATTCTTTGAACTTCTTTGGTGCCTCAATTTCTTAGCACTAATGCACATCAAGAATTAGAAGAAAGTGGGAAGTTGCTAAAATCTACATCCATAGGTTTTTCATCAAAACAAAGTGGTGGATGAGGCCACACCTTTGATGAAGACACACATAGAATCATAGAATGGTAAGGTTAGAAGGGACCTCAAGGATCATCCAGTTCCAACCCCTTGTCATAGGCACCTCCCACTAGAACAGGTCACTCAAGACCTCCTCCAACCTGGCCTTGAACACCTCCAGGGAGGGAGCTGCCACAACCTCCCTGGGCAACCTGTGCCAGTGTCTCACCACCCTCACTGCAAACAACTTCCTCCTAACATCCAGTCTAAATCTCCCCTCTGCCAGTTTAAACCCATTGCCCCTAGAAGTAAGACACACACCTCGAGTATTGTGTTCAGTATTGGGCACCAAAATACAAGGGAGATGTGGAGGTGCTGGAGCAGGTCCAGAGGAGGGCAACGAAGCTTGGGAAGGGCCTGGAGAATAAATCTTGTGAGCAGCGACTGAGGGAGCTGGGGATGGTTGGTTTGAAAAAGAGGAGGCTGAAGAGAGACCTCATTGCTGTCTACAGCTACCTGAAGGGATATTGTGGTGAGACTGGAGCTGTTCTCTTCTCATAGGTAATTCGAGACAGAACAAGGGGGAATGGCCTCAAGCTGAGGCTGGGGAGGTTTAGTTTGGACATTTTCATGGAGACAGTGGTCAGACACTAGACTGAGCTGCCCAGGGAGGTGGTGGAGTCACCTCCTCTGGATGTGTTTAAGGGTGGTTTGGATGTGGTACTTAGTTCTATGGTTTAAGGTGAATCTTGTAGAGTGGGGTTCTCGGCTGGACTTGGTGATCCTGAAGGGCTTTACCAACCTGGATATTTCTGTGATTCTATGATGAAACTAATCCTTGAACTGGGGCACAGCCCCAGTTCTATGTGACCAACTTGCTGGTGACCTTAGGTGAATTATTTCACATCTTGCTTAAATTTCTTCAAAAGTAAGATCAAGCCCAAGCATTGAAAGGCAGCTTGAAGTCTCCTGATGAAATCACTTTTAGAGGATTTGATGGTAGCTGATACTATGTAAAATGGTAGCCGTGGTGAGGATGTAATATTCTTCCCTCGGCACGGCAGTGAAATTACTGCTTTTTATAGAATCATAGAATCATAGAATGGTAAGGTTGGAAGGGACCTCATGGATCATCTAGTTCCAACCCCCTGCCATAGGCAGGGTCACCTCCCACTAGTACAGGTTACTCAAGGCCTCAAGTGCATGTGGTTTCTGTGAACTGCTAGTCTTTCAAAATCAAGTGATTGATAGACTCTTCCATTTTGTCTTGATTTGCCTACCCACATGATGAGGATGAGTAGGGCAAAGGTTGTCTGCAAGGGAGAAGAAACAATCAGTTGGACTTGATGATCATGAGGGTCTTTTCCAACCTGAATGTTTCTGTGATTCTGTGTGAAAGAATCACCAAGTTCTGAAAAGCTGATGGAATTATTTGCTTTGAAGGATGATCTCAGTGACCCTGGGGAAACAATAAGATGCTGCTGTGTTTTTATCACGTGTACTAGCAGAACTTTTTGATGTTTACATACTTGCAGTATATTTTGTATTCTGCTTGGCTGAATTCTTGAGTTGCCTAAAAAAGCTAAGTTATGTAACTTGCTCTAGAGTTTATACCCTCTTCAGGTAACCTAAGAACATTTCAGTCTGTTTTGGTTGACAGTGTTTCATTAGTTAAGTTACAGGTAGCCCTTACTCATGACTGGGCATGCAGCCCAGACAGCCAACCGAGTGCTGGGCTGCATCAAGAGAAGCATGGCCAGCAGGGCAAGGAAGGGGATTCTGCCCCTTTACTCTGCTCTTATCAGACCCCACCTGGAGTACTGTGTGCAGTTCTGGAGCCCTCAGCACAAGAAAGACATGGAAGTGTTGGAGAAGCTCCAGAGGAGGTTACAAAGATGCTCAGAGGGCTGCAGCAGCTCTCCTATGAGGACAGACTGAGAGAGTTTGGGCTCTGCAGCCTGGAGAAGAGAAGGCTTCCAGGAGACCTTAGAGTAGCCTTCCAGGATCTGAAGGGGGCCTACAGGAAGGCTGGGGAGGGACTGTTGACAGGACAAGGGGCAATGGGTTTGAACTGGCAGAGGGGAGATTGAAACTGGATGTCAGGAGGAAGTTGTTTGCAGTGAGAGTGGTGAGACACTGGCACAGGTTGCCCAGGGAGGTTGTGGCTGCTCCATCCCTGGAGGTGTTCAAGGCCAGGTTGGAGGAGGGGGTTGGAACTAGATGATCCTTGAGGTCCCTTCCAACCTTACCATTCTATGATTCTATGAAAAAGTGTTTTCAGTAACAACACAAAATCTACAGGGCAGTCTCACAATTTTGAAATAAAACCTGGCCCGGAAAGATAAGTAATTATTTCTCACAACACTAATTGGTGACAGAGCTGTTTGTTGTCATTATTTGTCATCTTCTCAGAGGGACTGCTCATTACAGAGAAATACCCATCTGTTTAAAAATAGGTATGTTCAAGGTAAATTAATCATCATGTCCTCATACAACCTTTAAAGTAATGTCTCTTCTCTGGTATGATAAGGCAGAACTGCTGGGGAACATGAAGGTTGTGCTGCCATTGTGGTTTAACCCCAGTAGGCAGCTGGGCCACATACAGCTGCACTCTCACTCTACAGTGGAATGGAGGACCAAATTACAGGGGTGAAAGTGCAAAAGCTTGTGGGTTGAGGTAAAGCCAGCTGAACAGGTATCACAGTCTCGCAGTATCACCAAGGTTGGAAGAGACCTCAAAGATCATCCAGTCCAACCCGTCACCACAGACCTCAAGACCAGACCATGGCACCAAGTGCCACGTCCAAACCCACCTTGAACACCTCCAGGGACGCTGACTCCACCACCTCCCTGGGCAGCCCATTCCAGCAGTCAATGACTCTCTCAGGCAAGAACTTTCTCCTCACCTCCAGCCTAAACTTCCCCTGGCACAGCTTGAGACTGTGTCCTCTTGTTCTGGTGCTACTTGCCTGAGAGAAGAAGGTAACCTCCCCCTGGCTACAACCACCCTTCAGGGAGTTGTAGACAGCAAGAAGGTCTCCCCTGAGCCTCCTCTTCTCCAGGCTAAACAATCCCAGCTCCCTCAGCCTCTCCTCATAGGCCTTGTGCTCAAGCCCTCTCCCCAGCCTCATTGCCCTTCTCTGGACACCCTCAAGCACCTCAATGTCCTTCTTCAATTGAGGGGCCCAGAACTGGACATAGGACTCAAGGTGTGGCCTAAGTAGTGCAGAGTACAGTGGGAGAATGAGCTCCCTGGTAAAGCTAAAGCTACACACAAGCAAAGCTATATAACACACCTGGTACTTCCCATTGGCAGGCAGGTGTTCAGCCATCTCCAGGTGAGCATTCATCCTGCATTACAGAACGCAGGAAGACAAACACCATGACTCTGAACTCTTCCCCTTCCTTCCCCTAGCTTTATATGGTGTGGGATAGCCCTTTGGTCAGTTGGGGTTAACTGTCCCAGCTGTGCCTGCTCCCATCTCCTTGAGGACCTTTGACCTATTCACTGGTAGAATGGTGAGAAGCAGAAATGGGCTTGACTCAGTGTAAACACCACACAGCTACAATTAAACCCTCCCTGTGTTGTCGATGTTTGATCACAAATCTAAACTGTTCAGGCCACCCTGAAGAAGTGTAAATCTATCCCCCACTGAAACTAGTACAGTTGGTCACAAGACTTGAGGAAACAGACTGTTAAAATGAACCTCTTTATCATTTAAAGGAAACTTAAACTTTGTGATCCTGGCTGTAGTCTGGGCCCATTGGAAATGTTCAAATGCAGTGGCCTTGCTATCATTGTGAGATGCCCTGAATAGGGAGCCATAAACTTCTGCATGGTAATTCACATTTGAGAAGTGCTCAGGAAGCAAGAGAGACAGAAAATGCCTTGTGCCTGTCTTTAAGCTGACAAAGAGTCTGTATGAAATGACAGAGGCATTTTTAGGAGAAGAAAGTAAATACTGGTTTTTCTAGTTAGCAGGTGACAATGTGTCCCAAGCCAACACAAGCTTAAGGGGCAGAAACAAGTGTGATTATTAAAGGCTACCAGGTTCTCAGTTTGTACAAATTGAATTCTTTTATAGTCTGAAGAGCTGTGGAAACCTAGCAAAGAGTGTAGACTGTTGAAATAAAATTAGCATGTAAAGTGATTTTATGTATGCAGGAATATAGCCACAGAGTTTGAATTTGAGAAAGAAATCTCATTACTCATCTTGTAAAAGAAGTAATTCTTGAATTCCATATTTGCTGTCACTGACACAAAGCTTCTGCATATGAATTGGTTTTCTGTGATTGCCCAAAGATACTGAATTATGGAATTGACAAAGAACTGTTCCATTCTCTCCTGCATTTATTTTTTTTTTTTTCCTTACAGGATAACTGATTTAGGAAATATTAAAAGAAGATTGTATTTATCAACAGTCTGCAAGGAGGTGTCTGTAACCCCTCTGCATGCAAAAATTCCTCTGGTTACGATCAAGCGCAAAATGGTAGGTACCTTGGAAATATTCCTTCTGCTGTGGTTGAGCACACTTCTTTTATCAGAAACATTTTATCTGTGTTTATAGACCTCTTAAAATTGCTGTTTAGTAACTTAGGATTCAGATTGTGGTGATGGTGAATGGCCTCTCGACTGGATTTTATCAGAACCATTTAATATTGCTTAATAACTGCTTGAGAGAATCCAGCGCAGAGCCACAAAGATGATGAAGGCAACAGAGCATCTCTTACAAGGAGAGCCTGAGGCAACTAGGGCTCTGCAGCTTGGAGAGGAGGAGGCTGAGACGTGACCTCATTCATGGTTATAAGTATGTAAAGGATGAGTTCCAAGAGGCACTGATGCCTAATGACAGGGCAAGAAGCAGTGGGTGGAAGTTGAGGTGTAGGAAGTTTCATGTAAACATGAGGAATTTTTTTCCCTGTGAAGGTGACAGAACACTGGAACAGGCTGCCCAGGGTGGGTTGTGCAGTCTCCATCTCTGGAGATATTCAAACCCCCCATGGATGCATTCCTATGTCATCTGGTCTAGCTGATCCTGCTCTGCAAGGGAGGTGTGACTGGATGAGCTTTTGAGGTCCCTTCCAACCCCTGACAATCTGTGAGTCTGTGTTACTGCTATTCTTCTACCCTTCTTCTAACATTAGGAGTTCTTTCCCCTTTTCCAAGATTAATGTTGTTTGTGAGGTGTTTCTCTCTCACTTGTGCTGTCTGTTCAGCCCCTGTAAAGTTCCATGTTGCTGATATTTCTTCATTATAGTTCTGCTGCTTATATATAGCTTCTCCTCTATTGCCCTGTTACTGCATTCACTGGAGCTGCAAGTGACGCTGTGGCTGATGACTCCTTTCGTGTGCTTTATGTTCTTTCAGATTCTGGCACGTATAAAACAATATTTATGTCAAACTGATGAAAATAAAACATCATCTTCTCCTCTGAACTTTAGACTTCATTTGAGAAAGCTGTAGGTGAAGGCAGCTGTGAAAATGTTTGATTTCAGGAATTTTCTGCTTTGTGGGAAGAAGTGGTTGGAGTTTTACTCGAATGAGTATGCATCAGATCATGCACCTGAATTCAAGAGTCACTGAAATGGGGCTGGTTTTCTCTAGGTAGAATTTCAGTTAGTTCATCTTGATGTCAGGCTAGTACAGGTATTGCAGGATTAATGTATGCATTGATGTATCATAGAATCATAGAATGGTAAGGTTGGAAGAGACCTGAAAAATCATCTAGTTCCAACCCCCTGCCATAGGCAGGGACACCTCCCACTAGTACAGCTCACTCAAGGCCTCCTCCAACCTGGCCTTGAACACCTCCAGGGAGGGAGCAGCCACAACCTCCCTGGGCAACCTGTGCCAGTGTCTCACCACCCTCACTGCAAAGAACTTCCTCCTAACATCCAGTCTAAATCTCCCCTCTACCACTTCAAACCCATTGCCCCTTGTCCTGTCGTTGCAAGACCTTGTCAATAGTCCCTCCCCAGCCTTCCTGTAGGCCCCCTTCAGATACTGGAAGGCTACTATCAGGTCCCCTCGAAGCCTTCTCTTCTCCAGGCTGCAGAGCCCCAACTCTCTCAACCTGTCCTCGTAAGAGAGCTGCTCCAACCCTCTGATCATCTTCGTGGCCCTCCTCTGGACCCACTCCAACACTTCCATGCCCTTCCTGTGCTGAGGGTTCCAGAACTGCACACAGGACTCCAGGTTGGTACACCTGTTAAATTCAATTATAATATGAACTTCCCTTGTGTACGTTAATGTAGGTAATAAAACATGAATCAGAGATCTAAATGCTCTGATCAGTTCTAATTAGAAAACATCTTAATAACCTTAATGCTTGACCAACCTCTCAGAGTAAGTCTGTATCTCTTAGTATATCTGAATATTTCTCTATGTGCTTATAAGTGGTTATCTGCCTTTTTATTGTTGCTTTCACTTGAAGGAATGTGCTGCTTTCAGTGATTAGATGAATCTTTTGCATGGCTCGGAGAGTTTAACTTACATTCACAGGCTGATCATTATGATCAGTATGATCAGTTGTGAGGAAGGTTATGATGTGGTGTTTGTTCCATCAGGAGAACGTAGTTTACATCTTCATATGCTGCCTTCCTGTATTCTATTCTTACAAATGATGCTATGTTTCAGCCTCAGCAATCAGTTATAATCAAGTGCTGCATTTTCCATTCTGTTGCTTAATGTATTTGAACCATTTTCCTTCCAGACTTGGAAGCTGAATAGTCATGTATGCACCTGTATTTTTCTCAAGAAAATAATTACCATTTGGCATTTAGAAACTACTACTCATACCTTGGCTTTCTAAGGAAATGAGGCATGTATAATCATTATGTCTTAATAGTCTTCTTTAATAAAACTTCAACCCATTGGTCAACTACATTTTACGCATGAGTAATCATATCAAATATATTAGTTCTGCAAATTTCACAGTATCACAGTATCACCAGGGTTGGAAGAGACCTCAAAGATCATCAAGTCCAACCCATTACCACAGACCTCAAGACCAGACCATGGCACCAAGTGCCACATCCAAACCCTCCTTGAACACCTCCAGGGACGCTGACTCCACCACCTCCCTGGGCAGCCCATTCCAGCAGTCAATGACTCTCTCAGGAAAGAACTTTCTCCTCAAATTTATTGGAAATGGTTGCATTTCTCCTCAAGGTCACTTCTGTTTATTTCCTGGTAATAGAAGATGCATTAGCATCAGCTCATCCCTCACTAGATATCAGAATCAATGAGGAGAATTGTTAGGAACACCAGAACTATGAGCTTAGGTGGTTTTAAACATCAGAAACTCTAAATGGAAAACGCAAAGCCATGAGGAAACATTTTTTGGTTAGCTTTCCTACTTGTCATATTAACTTCTTTTATAGGAAACTGTGTGGGGTTTTTTTCTAGGATGATAATGGAATTGTAATGTGCTTCATTTGAAAAATAGATACCTGTGAATGCCTGTGATAAAGCCCAGCAATATACTTTCTAATAAGTTAGCTGCAAAACATAGTGTGGATATGCTAGGTGACAGAGCTCATTTGGGCTGGCCGCTCACATGTAGCGATTTGTTTGTGTAAATAATGGGTGTAAGTGCAAATGCAGCACGATCTTTGCAGTATGAAAAGGTAATGTATTGTGAAGTACAGCCTGTGAGAATCTAGTACTCCACAGAGACTTCGTTTACAGAGAACTATACACTGATACTCTTCTGCAATGATTAGTGTTTGGCTTTTAATAATGTTCTGCAGTGGTTAGCGTTTGGTTTTTAATAAAGACTATTCTGCAATGATTAGGGTTTGGCTTTTAATAAAGACTATTCTGCATTGATTAGTGCTTGTCTTTTAATAAAGCATATTGTTTCTCTTTTCTAGTGGTGCAATATGTGTATTGACTTGATAGCATTCACCGGTGAAATATTCAGAGGAGCTGTTTTCCAGTCTTTGGATGGAATTGTTGTTTCAGCTAACTGTAAGCTGAGAAAGATCTTCACTTTAAAATCCAAGCCTCAAGATACATCTGAGGAAGATGGTGTGTGGTATTACTATGCAATCTTAATCATAACTGCTCATGTTATGAAATCAAAAGCTTCTTAGTCATCAGATTAACAATTTGAAAGATTACATCGCTTTGTGAAATGGTGTAGAGGTAGTACAGCATAATAAATCTACTAGTGTTGGATTTCAGATGGCTAATTAAATATGTGTACTGCTGTTTTAAATATTTACTTCCTTAGAAGTACTTTATTGATGAAATTCTGGCTAGACTTACTGAGTAGAGAGCTTGTTTTAATGAGGGTATCTTATGCTGAGGGAAGTAAGGTTTTGTCCAAGAAGAAAATGTCTGAAAGGAAAGAAGAATACTTAAACTTGGGTCACTTGCTGTTTCTTTTCTTAATTTTGCACATCAGCTACTGAGAAAGATTTCTTTTTTTAATAATCCAAAGTCATACTGTAAGAAAGAAACAGAGCTATGAAACTATCTAAAAACACCTCTCTGTGATCTTTAGTCCATTTATCCTAAAGCAACCTTGCTCACTGGGAAAGTAATATTGGTGGTAAGCTGAAAAATGAGAAATTATATTTGTAATAGGGCAGGATATTGGCCAAAAGGTTTACCAGTCTCCAAACTACCATCATAATACTGTGTGCAGTTCTGGAGCCCTCAGTACAGGAAGGATATGGAAGTGTTGGAGCCAGTCCAGAGGAGGCCACGAAGATGCTCAGAGGGCTGCAGCAGCTCTCCTATGAGGACAGGCTGAGAGAGTTGGGGCTCTGCAGCCTGGAGAAGAGAAGGCTTCGAGGGGACCTGATAGTAGCCTTCCAGTATCTGAAGGGGGCCTACAGGAAGGCTGGGGAGGGACTATTGACAAGGTCTTGCAATGACAGGACAAGGGACAATGGGTTTGAACTGGCAGAGGGGAGATTTAGACTGGATGTTAGGAAGAAGTTCTTTACAGTGAGGGTGGTGAGACACTGGCACAGGTTGCCCAGGGAGGTTGTGGCAGCTCCCTCCCTGGAGGTGTTCAAGGCCAGGTTGGAGGAGGCCTTGAGTGAGCTGTACTAGTGGGAGGTGTCCCTGCCTATGGCAGGGGGTTGGAACTAGATGATCCTTGAGGTCCCTTCCAACCTTACCATTCTATGATTCTGTGATTCTATAATCTGGAATCATTATTTTCCAAGGGAGAGTACTTCAGGCCTCACTACTGTTTTACAGTAATGGAGGGGGAATTGAAAAAGCATAGCTGGCACTTTCTTATTATAGAGAAACTGTCTAGTTCAGTGTCATCCAAATTTTCATTTTGTTGCTTTTAAAGAAAGCATTTGAAAAGAAAGGGTTCTGGTTCCTGTAGGAGGGGTAGTTAGCTGTAGTTTAGGTATAATAATGTCTCTTCCATTAGGAAAACCTACACCAAGAAGGGGAGTTATGTGATCATTGGGATCACTCCTCTCTTTTTTGCTGGAGAAAAAAAGGTTATTCAAAGAACTGCTACAAAGAAAATCTGGTGAACTCAGAAACTGCAGTAAAGACCTCACTGCCTTTAATTCTCTTTGTGCATTATTTTTCTGTCTTCCATTCTAAACAGGTTTGGTTTTTTTTCAATATGCATGAATGTTCTAAATGAGTTCCAAAAAATCCAAAGCATAGCTAACATAATGAGTAGACAGCTTTAATAAACTCTGTGCCTTGGTAAAATATTGCACTTTTAATTACTGGATTATCAGTTCCCTGATTATTACACAGCTGGTGGGCATTAGTATTTTCTGTATGCTCACAAATTTCCTTATCTAGGCAAGTCTTAAAATTATGTTACAGCTCAAGACTTGGCTGTATTAAAATAACTCTCTACTCCATACCCAGTTACAGAGAAACAGCAGTCATGTTTTTGTTTTTATTAATTAACTTCCAGTTAACTGTTGTGATTTGATAAAGCTGGTTTTTTTTCCCCTCTCAGATGATTGGATCGATTAGTTGAGCTCCACTGAATGCAGTGACATTGCAACTTGAAATGAGAGTAGAGTTCTTTGCTTCAACCTCTTTGGTGGTGGTGGAAGTAATGATTTCAAGGTGCAATGTGTGTGTTATCCTTAGTGGCTCATGCACAGTGTGTTTTACATTCTTAAAAATCACAGCAAGTTGTTATGGAGGGATAAGATTTTCACAGGTTAATATTGTTTATTAGTAGTCAATATTCAGAACTCTCACAACTGCAACCACTAATTTTAATAATAATCATAGAATCATAGAATCATAGAATGGTAAGGTTGGAAGTGACCTCAAGGATCATCTAGTTCCAACCCCCTGCCATAGGCAGGGACACCTCCCACTAGTACAGCTCACTCAAGGCCTCATCCAACCTGGCCTTGAACACCTCCAGGGAGGGAGCAGCCACGACCTCCCTGGGCAACCTGTTCCAGTGCCTCACCACCCTCACTGTAAAGAACTTCCTCCTAAATAATCCTTTTTTTTTTTTTTTTTTTGCTTGGTCATGGAAACTTTATACAGATAATAGCATAGGATCTGGAAATAACTAGTAATAATAGAACTATATAGCTTTGCTAGTGTAGTGTATAATTGGAAGGACATTGAACTGTTGGAGCGGGTCCAGAGGAGGCCACAAAGATAATCAGAGGGCTGGAGCAGCTTTACTATAGGGACAGGCTACAAGAGTTGGGGCTCTTCAGCCTGGAGAAGAGAAGGCTTCCAGGAGACCTTAGAGTAGCCTTCCAATATCTGAAGGGGAACTACAGGAAGGCTGGGGAGGGACTATTGACAAGGTCTTGTGATGAAATTGCATCAGAACATTAAGTACGGTTCTGACCCTGAATACCTTTTTTGATATATTGCTGAGCAAAGGCAAAGCAAAGACAATCAGTGCCAGCAGTGTGCCCAGGTGGCCAAGAAGGCCAATGGCATCCTGGCCTGCATCAGGAATAGTGTGGCCAGCAGGAGNTTCTTCTCTCAGGCAAGCAGCACCAGAACAAGAGGACACAGGCTCAAGCTGTGCCAGGGGAAGTTTAGGCTGGAGGTGAGGAGAAAGTTCTTGCCTGAGAGAGTCATTGACTGCTGGAATGGGCTGCCCAGGGAGGTGGTGGATTCAGCGTCCCTGGAGGTGTTCAAGGCAGGTTTGGACGTGGCACTTGGTGCCATGGTCTGGTCTTGAGGTCTGTGGTAATGGGTTGGACTTGATGATCTTTGAGGTCTCTTCCAACCCTGGTGATACTGTGATACTGTGAGATCACCTAGAATGGTTAAGGCTGGAAAAGGATAGGCAGACTGACAGCTTTTTAGTTTAGCCTGAAAGTATAATGATGTCCAGTGTTTAGAATTAAAGCTTGTTAGATCCTTTATTTGCATTCCTGGGACTTCTTCATTTGCTTCTTCAGTCCCACTGTTATCAATATATTTTCAGGTATTCCTTTTGGCTGAAAATAAGCATCTCATCAGTGTTGGAATTAAAGCTGAGTTGCAGTGAAAACTAGCAATATTTATTGTGTGATTCTGTTGTGCTTCTTCATATCCTCAAACAAGGAAATTTATTTCCTATGGCAATTGCAGCCATTGGTGCATATGTCTTAGTTTAGGGGGAAAGAATACATCCTTACTGCCTTAAAAGCAAATAATTGGAGCAAATAGTTCAACTTACTGTAATCTACTAAATTGTTTTAACCAATAAAGTTGATATACAAATGATATAAGTGAGATGCAGTTATGTTGTGTCACCTATGTGAAGTAAAGCCTCTGTTTTTTTGGTTCTAGGTATATGTGTTCCATTCGTGACGTGTGAGCCCACAGCTGTTATTCCTCAACCCTGTCAACTAAATACTGGTGTGCCACAAGTTACACAGTTGCTGAACTTGACTAAAATTGAAAAACCAGAATTAAAATCCAGGAGAAATCCAGTAACAGTGCAAGAAATAGGTATTCTGTTGGGTTCTAATGTTTTCTGTATAGTGTGCATCCAAATACTGGAATGTCTTTTGTAAAAGTGCATGGTGAGAGTTGCAGCACCTTAAAACAAGACAGCTCTTGCCTAGCTGTGCTGTCATGAGCCCACAGACACCTGTCTGTTCTATGGCTCCAGAGATCTGTGTGCAGTCTGAATGGGTCCAATTCAAGCACAGGATTTTGAAGTAGGTCTTCCAAATGTGCTTTGAAGTGTGGCCTTTCAGTTGTTACAGTTCTTGTTAAAGTGTGTTTCTCCTAATGAAACCTCTAACAATATGACCACAAAAATTTCCTCATCTTATACTCTGAAAAAGGAAATTTTATCTTATTGGTGTATTCTAAACTAGAAGATAAGGAAACATAGAATCATAGAATGGTAAGGTTGGAAGGGACCTCAAGGATCATCTAGTTCCAACTCCCTGCCATAGGCAGGGACACCTCCCACTAGTACAGCTCACTCAAGGCCTCCTCCAACCTGGCCTTGAACACCTCCACGGAGGGAGCAGCCACAACCTCCCTGGGCAACCTGTGCCAGTGTCTCACCACCCTCACTGCAAACAACTTCTTCCTGACATCCAGTCTAAATCTCCCCTCTGCCAGTTCAAACCCATTGCCCCTTGTCCTGTCATTGCAAGACCTTGTCAATAGTCTCTCCCCAGCCTTCCTATAGGCCCCCTTCAGATATTGGAAGGCTACTATACTTTGACAGCATTGTACAGAAGAGACTTAGTAAAGAAACTGGGCAGTCATTGGCCAAAATACAAACTATTGACTTGTATAAAAACTAAGTGACAGAAAGCAAACAGAGGATAAATGTTTAAAATTTTATTAAGATCAATTTTAATTTTTATTGAAGGCTAACTGCAAGAGACCTCAAAAGTCTTTTGTTCAAAGAATTGTATCATTTATTTTAATTATGAATAATGTCAGCAGTGAATAACTGGGGGGCAGATTTTCATATGATACATACACTGGGTTTGTAAAGAACAGGACTTCAGAGAGTGTTGAACTTGTAAGATGGACAGACCCTGTCAGGGGTCTGACTTTGTCATGCCAAACTCTACAGAGCAGGTAACATACAGGAAGCATCACATTTTGCTAAACAAAGCTTCTGTTTTCTGGGTTTATTTCTTTTGTGGATGAAAGAGCCCAAAGGGTGGTGGTCAGTGGAGTTAAATCCAGCTGGCAGTCGGTCACAGGTGGTGTTCCCCAGGGCTCAGTGTTGGGACCACTCCTGTTTAGCACCTTCATTGATGACCTTGGTGAAGACACAGAGTGTGTCAGCTGTAAGTTTGCAGATGACACCAAGTTAGGTGGTATTGTTGATCTGCAGAAGAGTAGGGAGGCTCTGCAGAGGGACTTGGATAGATTGGATCCATGGGCCAATGTCAATGGCATGAGCTTAAATAAGGCCAAGTACCAGGTCCTGCACTTGGGCTGCAACAACCCCAAGCAAGGCTACAGGCTTGGGGCAGTGTGGCTGCAAAGTTGCCTAGCTGGAAGGGACCTGGGGGTTGTAACAGACAAACAAGTCAATATGAGCCAGCAGTGTGCCCAGGTGGCAAAGAAAGCCAATGGCATCCTGGNATGTGGAGGTGCTGGAACCAGTGCAAAGGGCAACAAAGCCTGGAGAAGGCTTTGTTTGAAGGGCCTGGAGAATAAATCTTATGAATAGTGACTGAAGGAGCTGGGGATGGTTAGTTTGGAAAAGAGGAGGCTGAGGGGAGACCTGATGGCTGTCTACAGCTACTTGAAAGGATGTTGTGGAGAGACTGGTACTGGTCTCTTCTTACAAGTAAATAGTGATAGAACAAGGGGGAATGGCCTCAAGCTNACCAGTGCAAAGGGCAACAAAGCCTGGAGAAGGCTTTGTTTGAAGGGCCTGGAGAATAAATCTTATGAATAGTGACTGAAGGAGCTGGGGATGGTTAGTTTGGAAAAGAGGAGGCTGAGGGGAGACCTGATGGCTGTCTACAGCTACTTGAAAGGATGTTGTGGAGAGACTGGTACTGGTCTCTTCTTACAAGTAAATAGTGATAGAACAAGGGGGAATGGCCTCAAGCTGTGACTGGGGAGTTTTAGACTGGATATTAGGAGAATTTTTTTTCCAGCAAGAGTGGTCAGGCATTGGCATGGGCTGCCCAGGGAGGTGGTGTTTAAAAGTCGTTTGGGTGTGGAGCTTGGAGATACGGTTTAGGGTGCACCTTGTAGAGTAGGGATATGGGTTGGACTTGGTGATCCTGAGGGTCTTTTTCAACTGGAATGCTTCTGTGATTCTGTGATTGTGTTGAAATATTATGAGCTGGAGAACACTGTGCTAGGTACATGTGTATCAGGATACCATGTGAAATCCAGCTTTGATAAATGCAAAGGCCTGTACATTGGGGACAAACGTGAACTACAGTTCAGCTTTGAAGTGTCAAAATGAGATGAGTCAAATCAATGAGATAAGTCAAGGGTGGTGAGGCACTGGAACAGGTTGCCCAGGGAGGTTGTGGTTGCTCCCTCCCTGGAGGTGTTCAAGGCCAGGTTGAATGAGGCCTTGAGTGAGCTGTGCTAGTGGGAGGTGTCCCTGCCTATGGCAGGGGGTTGGAACTAGATGATCCTTGAGGTCTCTTCCAACCTTACCATTCTAAGAAGGGTTATCATCACCATAGACACAACTCAATGGAATACTCAGATTAATATGTAGCTACAGTTTTTAAAGATACTGGGTAGCAGGAAGATGAAAGTAGATGAAATAAAAAAGGCATCAAACATTTAAATAAATCAGCTTTGCATTATCACCTGAAATACTTAATGCATTATCAGCTAACCCACCTCAGATTTTGCAGACAGCAAATTGATTCAGAGAGAAGCAGCATGAATGACAAAGTCTTGTGAAGAAGTGCTGAAATCGTTAAAAATTGAGATAGTTTATAAAGGAACTGGTGAAAAAAAAGTCCAGTAAAGGCTGCTTTTTCTATCTCATAGCATAAAAACAAGACATGATTTCATCTGACAATGCATTTAAAAATTAAAAACTGTTAAAAGAAAACACCACCTTCCACAGATTAGGCCTAAAAAATGGAATCTCCTGCTCCAATAAGCTAGTGAAGAAATCCCTCAGATTCTAAATCCAGTTGGTTTTTTATATGGGTCCATGCCATTGCATTAGCACATGTAAAAATTAGAAGGGAAAATCTAACCTTGTGCTAGGTTTTTCCACCCTTATTCTGAGAATGATGTTGAAGGTAGGTTGTTTCATAAATCCCTGCTGAAAATATCTTGTGACATTCTTTGAAGCATTTGGGTTTGGTTGTTGAAGGTGAGTGTTAAATGATTGACCTGTTCTAGGCGTGCTTCTCTTCATAGATTTATGCACCAAGAATCAGTAGAAACTGAACTGTAGAAGCAAATGCCAAGATTTGAATGGGAAATTAGTTCAGTAAACTTGAGTTACACAATAGGTTTTTACTAAAGCTTTTGCTTGAAAACTCTGTGTTGCTTACTACCTGCAGTAAAGTCAACAGCAAGATTTCATTAAGGCAAATGTCATTGCAGTCACAGAATCACAGAATTAATCACAGAATTAACCAGGTTGGAAAAGACTACCTGAAAAGCTACCTGAAAGGAGGTTGTAGCCAGGTGAGGTTGGGCTCTTCTCCCAGGCAATCAGCAACAGAAGGAGGGGACACAGTGTCAAGTTGTGCCAGGAGAGGTATAGGCTGGATATTAGGAAGAAGTTCTTCACAGCAAGAGTGCCTGGCATTGGAGTGGGCTACCTGGGAAGGTGATGGACTCACCATCCCTGGAGGTGTTTAAGAGGAGGCTGGATGAGGCACTTAGTGCCATGGTTTGGTTAATTAGAAGGGGTTAGGTAATAGGTTGGACTCAGTGATCCCATTGCCCCTTGTCCTACCAAAGGGTGCAACTGAGAAGAGTTTGTCCCCTCCCTCTTGACCCCCAGCCCTCAGATATTTATAATCATGGATTAGATCCCCTCTAAGTCTTCTCTTCACCAGACCAAACAGCCCCAGGTCCCTCAGCCTCTCCTCACAGGGCAGTGCTCCAGTCCCTTCAGCATCTTCGCAGCCCTCCCTTGGACTCTTTCAAGTATATCCCTGTTCCTCCTGAACTGGGGAGCCTAAACTTAAGGCAATATTGCAGGTGAAGTCTCAGTAGGGCAGAGCAGAGGGGAAGGAGAACCTCCCTTCATCTGCTGGCCACACTCCTCTTAATGAACCCCAAGACTCCATTGCCCTTGACCACAAGGGCAGATTGCTACCCATGGAGAGCTTCTTGTCCACCAGAACTCCCAGGTCCTTCTCCAGAGAGCTGCTTTGCAGCAGATCACCTCCCAACCTGTACTGGTACAGTTTATTATTCCTTCCCAGGTGCAGAACTCTGCACTTAACCCCTGCTGAACCTCATTAGATTCCTATTTGCCATCTTAGCCATCACTAAAGATTCTCATCTTCAGTGTTTGAATTCAGTGAGTAATGATTTCCACCATTTCTATTAAAAGTCTTTGTGAGTCCATGTGCAGAGTATTGACCAAAGACATGAGAGAAGTTAGAGAATGATAACTGTTTGTGAAATTTGGTATTGTCATAGACAAGACCATTACAACCAACAGTAGTATTTCAAGGGTGGCATCTCATGAAACTCTACAGAAAAATGAACTTTGACTGAAAGTATTTCTTTGAGAATAACTTTGATTTAAGAAAATGCTTTTTTTTAAGCTTCTTTACTTCTACTTTTACTAGAATCTGAAAATGACAACTCCTAAAAATGTCATCTTCACAAAGATGCCTTGCCAGTGCTTTTTCAAGTTGTTAACTTTTGCTGTCCCTTCATACACCTCATTAGTAAAGGCAATCTTTGTACTGCAGCAGCTGAAATTAATAGAAAGGAGTTTAAGACTTTGCTTAGAATAGGACCCTTCATATGTTTCCTTCTTTATATTAGTTTTAATTTTTTACATGCAAATTCCATTTTTATGGTATTAAAAGGCAGGTTATATTTTTTTAAAGCTATAGCTGTACAAGCAGCCAAGGCAGAGTTTTCTTGTGACGTTTAAACCTAAATTCGCTTTTGAATTAGCAGAGGAGGCTCTGGATTTCCATCTCTCACTGCCTCTATTCATAGAATGGTAAGGTTGGAAGGGACCTCAAAGATCATCTAGTTCCAAGCCCCTGCCATAGGCAGGGACACCTCTCACAAGTACAGGTCACTCAAGACCTCCTCCAACCTGGTCCTGAACACCTCCAGGGAGGTTGCGGAGCACAGAATCACCCAACATGATCAAAGATCACGTTGGGTGATTCTGTGCTCCGCAACCTCCCTGGGCAACCTGTTCCGGTGTCTCACCACACTCACTGCAAACAACTTCCTCCTAACATTCAGTTTCAATCTCCCCTCTGCCAGTTCAAACCCATTGCCCCTTGTCCTGTCATTGCAAGACCTTGTCAATAGTCCCTCCCCAACCTTTCTGTAGGCCCCCTTCAGATCCTGGAAGGCCACTCCAAGGTCTCCTCAAAACCTTCTCTTCTCCAGGCTGAAGAGCCCCAGATCTCATAGCCTGTATTCAAAGGTCAATGCATCTATGGCTGGATTTTCAAAATAAAATGGACTGTTAAACTTAAATGAACCTAACAGTGTGAATGAGACGCTGAAACAGCAAGATTAATGTCCATTTAAAACAAGACTCAGGGTTTACTACCTGGACTACAAAGAAATATAACCCTTAAGTATATATAGCAAAATAAATAAATTATGAGACTACACAGAAATATAACCCTTAACCATATATTGTGTGCCCAGGTGGCCAAGAAGGCCAATGGCATCCTGGCCTGCAGCAGCAAGAGTGTGGCCAGCAGGAGCAGGGAGCTCATTCTCCCCCTGGACTCTGCACTGCTTAGGCCACACCTTGAGTCCTGTGTCCAGTTCTGGGCCCCTCAATTGAAGAAGGACATTTCATATGAAACTGTGCTTTCAGTGTTATCTCACTGTAGTCAACAATTGAAGAAGGACATTGAGGTGCTTGAGCATGTCCAGAGAAGGGCAACGAGGCTGGGGAGAGGCCTCGAGCACAGCCCTATGGAGAGAGGCTGAGGGAGCTGGGATTGGTTAGCCTGGAGAAGAGGAGGCTCAGGGGAGACCTTCTTGCTGTCTACAGCTACCTGAAGGGTGGTTGTAACGAGGAGGAGGTTGCTTTCTTCTCTCAGGCAAGCAGCAGCAGAACAAGAGGACACAGTGTCAAGCTGTGCCAGGGGAAGTTTAGGCTGGAGGTGAGGAGAAAGTTCTTGCCTGAGAGAGTCATTGACTGCTGGAATGGGCTGCCCAGGGAGGTGGTGGAGTCAGCGTCCCTGGAGGTGTTCAAGGCAGGTTTGGACGTGGCACTTGGTGCCATGGTCTGGTCTTGAGGGCTGTGGTAATAGGTTGGACTTGATGAGCTTTGAGGTCTCTTCCAACTTTGGTGATACTGTGATACTCTGATATAGCAAAATAATAAATTATGAGACCCCTGACCTGCATGAAAATGAAATGCATTCTCTTTAAGACTTAACCTTTATTGTTAATCCAGTTTTATGAATGCTACCTATGTTGTTCCAGACATTCCAGACACAAATTTCAGGCATTTGCCATCTTGAGAATGGGAGCTTTGAGAAGTTTGAGTGCATTTCAGTTGGAAAATGTTCTTTCCCCATGCAAAAATTTTTGTTTATTTGATCATTGAAAGCCCAAATTTGTTTTAGTCTCACCCACTGTTTAATTAAGCATATTATTTCGTTATGCTATCAACCGACTGTTTTGTGTAGATGTAGGTAATTAATTGCAGTCAATTAATATCAATAAAGAGAGATTTTCATGCAAATCAGCTTTTATAATTGGAGCTAACAACATCCCAAGGTAGTCAGCAAATTAAAGAAATTGGTGTTAAACCAAGACAGGTCATCTAATCTAGTGAAGTGTGCAGCTGTTAGCAGCAGCCAAACGCCACATCAGGAAAAAGGGAGGAATGTGATGGCAGAAAGTGGCTTCTTTTCTGTTTATTAATATAGTAAATAATGATATTTGGTGGCTCATGCATAATTTTTTTTTTTCATTTCCTTGCTGACACTGGAAATAAAGCTTGTGTTGAAATAAGCAAAGCAATTCTATGAAATATGCTGAAGTCAATCAACAAGATGCTTTATTTCTACTTCATTGCTTTACAAAGGTGTCAGAACTCTACAGTGAGATTGCAGTTTTACACTGGAGTTGCAACAAGGACAAAAAAAAAGAAGTCCTCAGACATTGTAAATTTTACTCAGCATTGGTTAGGCCATGCCTGGAGTACTATGTCCAGTTCTGGGCCCCTCAACTTAAGAAAGATATTGAGGTGCTTGAACGTGTCCAAAGAAGGGCACCAAGGCTGGTGAGGGGCCTGGAGCACAGCCTTGTGAGGAGAGGCTGAGGGAGCTGGGGGTGTGCAGCCTGCAGAAGAGGAGGCTCAGGGCAGACCTCATTGCTGTCTACAGCTACCTGAAGGGGGGTTGTAGCCAGGTGGGGTTGGGCTCTTCTGCCAGGGACAGAACAAGAGGACGCAACCTCAAGCTGGGCCAGGGCAGGTTTAAGCTGGATGTTAGGAAGATCTTCACAACAACAGTGGTTGGCATTGGAATGGGCTGCCCAGGGAGGTGGCAGAATCACCATCCCTAGAGGTGTTTAAAAGGAGACTGAATGAGGCACTTAGTGCCATGGTTTAGTTAATTAGAAGGGTTAGATGACAGTTTGGACTCCATGATCTTATAGGTCTTTTGCAACCTGGATAATTCTGTGATGCTGTAGAAGTGAAGATACACATTTTTATCAGCTCTGGAAAAGAGACTTCACTGATAATCTTGGAGAATTAAAAAAGAGGAAAATAGGCATTGCATGCAATTTTGCTATCCTGGTAGTAATGCATAACCACCTCTCTTAAATTTTTTTCAGAGCATTCACCTGCATTCCATGTTTAGCTTTTGTTTCTCCTTCAGACTGGTTGGCATTCTCTGTGCATTTTAAACAGTAGGAAAATAAGTAATGAAAGGAGTAGAATATATAAAGAGGAAGAAGGCTTTGAGGAGACCTTAGAGTAGCCTTCCAGGATCTGAAGGGGGCCTACAGGAAGGCTGGGGAGGGACTATTGACAAGGTCTTGCAATGCCAGGACAAGGGGCAATGGGTTTGAAGTGACAGAGGGGAGATTTAGACTGGATGTTAGGAGGAAGTTGTTTGCAGTGAGGGTGATGAGACACTGGCACAGGTTGCCCAGGGAGGTTGTGGAGCACAGAATCACCCAACATGATCTTTGATCACATTGGGTGATTCTGTGCTCCACAACCTCCCTGGAGGTGTTCAGAACCAGGTTGGGCAAGACCTTGAGTGACCTGTACTAGTGGGAGCAGTGTGCCTATGGCAGGAGGGAGTTGGAACTGGATAAGCTTTGAGGTCCCTTCCAACCTAAACCATTCTGTGATTCTATGTTTGCAATACTAGGGCTCAATCCTGGTAATGCAGTAGATTCAGTAATTTCAGAAAGTAAACTGCACATAGATAGTTCTTCTCTGAGCTGTGAGTGATGCCTCAACGACCTTCCCTCAGTTTTCTTGTGCTATTATTTATCTACTCTGTGATTTATTAATTAGAGTTGGTTTTTCTTCCTGACAGAAGTTAGGTTTTGATTGAAGTTCTAAAGAAATCAGGCAAACTGATTTTTTTTTTCTGTGTTTATAAATAGTCTCTTTATAAACAAATCTTTAAAGCAAGGAGATTAGAAATATGTCTGTATAATAGACCAGAATTTTCCTGTTTGTGTGCTGACACACATTTTTTAAAATGTGCATTTTCTATTCCTGCATATAAAAGGGCATCATTTATATGTTTTATGTTCAGTAATCAATTTTATTTCAGTTCATTTGGACAAACTATTAAAATTTATTTATTTTAAGTATTGTAATTTTTTTTTTGTGTATGTGTTTGGGTTTTGTTTGGGGATTTTTTTTGGGGGGGTTGTGAGTTTTTTGCTGGGTTTTTTTGTTGGTTAGTTGGTTGATTTGTTTTGGGTTTTGGTGTTTTTTTTTTTCCCTTAGGTAGCCCAGTTAATAGAGGACAAGGCAATATATGCAGCAGTAAAGCTCAGGGTGTATCACATATTGCATTTGGATCAAAGATTCTTGGGACACCTCCATCTGCAAGCAGAAGACTCAGTGCAAGGGTATCTGGAAAGGTAAGAAGGTTTAAATGACAACAAAACTCCTGACACTACTGAAAGGGAAGAAATGGTCAAACATTGGAGCTACACTAAAGGGATTTTTCAGCAGTGATGTGAGGCTGTGTCTGGAGTAGGGTGCAGGAGCAGGGAGGTCATTCTCCCCCTGGACTCTGCACTGCTTAGGCCACACCTTGAGTCCTGTGTCCAGTTCTGGGCCCCTCAATTGAAGAAGGACATTGAGGTGCTTGAGCGTGGACAGAGAAGGGCAATGAGGCTGGGGAGAGGCCTGGAGCACAGCCCTATGGAGAGAGGCTGAGGGAGCTGGGATTGGTTAGCCTGGAGAAGAGGAGGCTCAGGGGAGACCTTCTTGCTGTCTACAACTACCTGAAGGGAGGAGGTTGCTTTCTTCTCTCAGGAAAGCAGCAGCAGAACAAGAGGACACAGTGTCAAGCTGTGCCAGGGGAAGTTTAGGCTGGAGGTGAGGAGAAAGTTCTTGCCTGAGAGAGTCATTGACTGCTGGAATGGGCTGCCCAGGGAGGTGGTGGAGTCAGCGTCCCTGGAGGTGTTCAAGGCAGGTTTGGACGTGGCACTTGGTGCCATGGTCTGGTCTTGAGGGCTGTGGTAATAGGTTGGACTTGATGAGCTTTGAGGTCTCTTCCAACCTTCGTGATACTGTGATACTGTGAGTATTGTTTGGTGGTGAACCCAGTGCAAGAGATGCTGTAACATCCAGTAGATGAGCAAGAAAAATGCCCTGGTGGCTGGCACACATAGAATTATAGAATGGTAAGGTTGGAAGGGACCTCAAGGATCATCTAGTTCCAACCACCTGCCATAGGCAGGGACACCTCCCACTAGTACAGGTCACTCAAGGCCT